>JAADWH010000656.1:0-16748 GCA_023335995.1 Globisporangium nagaii
ACCCGGATCTGGTGGAGCGCTTCGAGAACGGCTGGCCATTGAACGACGTCGTCGAGCGCAAGTACTGGTGGGACGCGGCGATGGGAGCCGAGGGCTACAACGTGTACAAGGCGTACGGCCCGGACGAAGAGGCTGCCAAGGTGGAGTAGAATGAGGGGAGAACCGCATTGCGATGACACATACATCCGCTGTCTTTTATGTGAAAGCGACAGTGAGTGACTGTCTCGCTGCAAAGGTGCGTGGTGTAACCTTTGGAAAGAGATCACAAACCTACAAAAACGACTTGCTAGCCTACACCACGAACCTACATCTTCACATACAAACTTCAAGTGGTCTCAGCCGTTGGCTCTCCAAGAGCTCCGCAACAGCAGCGAGGCACAAAGCGCACCAACCGCGACGATGCTCACTGCGCGCGACTCGTGCGTGATCGCGGCCACGGCGCTGGCGCTGCTCGCGTACCAGCGGAGCGCGACGTACTACGCGCGCTGGAAGGGCCGCCGCGCGCGGCTGCTCCACCCGCTCATCCCGGCGCAGATCGCCCCGGACGCGGACGACGAGCAGATGGACACGTGCGGCGATGGCATCCCGCGCCGCATCCGCAAGGCAGAGACAGGTGCAGTGCCGCGGCTGGCCTCGCTGTATGCTATGTGAGCTGCCGAGTCTCTGACGCATGTGCGGCTGTTGTTTGTTTGCTGCGCAGTGCTGAACCGCCGGACGTCGCGCATCATCCTCGTGCTCGAGGCGAGCTGTGACATCTTCAACCAGCAAGCCGTGCTGCGAACCGGTGGGCATTGATGCGACTGTCTCTGTCTGCGTCCACGTAGTTGTGTCGCCAAGAGCCCTCGGCTCACTGTCCACCTGTTCTCGTGTGCAGCGGAGTGCATGGGCATCCAGCACGTGTGGATCGTCGAGCCGGCGTTCTACAAGCAGCACAAGACCGAGCGCCACATCGCTCGCGTACGCATTCTAGCCGTCCAATGCAGCTGGCATGGCTCTGTGCTGCTGATCGATCGATCGATGGATGGAAGTGTACTCACTGCTGCTTCATTGGTCTACAGGAGGCGGTCAACTGGCTGTCGATCCGCCGCTTCAAGACTACGCAGGCGTGCATCGACGCGCTGCAGAGCAGCGGCTACGAGGTGCGGTGATCCCAAGTCAGTCCAGTCAGCCCTCGGCTTCCTATTGATACCAGCTAACCACACTTGCCGCAATTGGTAGATCTGGGCGACGGACTTGAGCCAGGACGCGATCTCGCTCGAAGCGCCAGAGCTCGAGCTCCCGAACCGCGTGGCGATCGTCATGGGTCGCGAGGCCGACGGCGTGAGTCGCACGATGCTCGACGCCGCCGACCGGCGCGTGTACTTGCCGATCCACGGCTTCGCGGACTCGCTCAACCTGAACGTGGCGACGGGCATGGTGCTGCTGCGCCTCTTCTTCATGTGTCCCGAGGCGCGCGGCGCGATGCTGCCGAACGAGCGCGAGCAGCTGCGCGACGTCTGGTACCGCCGCATGGTCAAGGGCGATGAGAGCGCCGACGCGTTCCTCGCGAAGCCGCCAGCGCCGTATTGCGACCTGCGCCGTCCGGACGACCATCGCGGCGCGTGGATGGGCGGCAAAGTGAAGCGCCGGATCGTCAAGAAGGAGCAGGACATCCTCGCGGCGGAGATTGCTGACTCTGGTGCTCGTCCATCGGATGTGGACGCTCGAGTGTCCAACTAAAGAGGAAGACGGTAGAGAGAACACTTGCGGTACACACGCAGCAAACACGGAGAGCTCTTTATTGTTATGTGAGTAGTTTTTCTTCCGGATACAAAGTCGTAATTAGTTAGTTTGCTGGCAGGCGGCTCAGCTCTGCTCAGCTCTCAGTTCACCTTGAGCTTGGTCTCCGAGCGTCCACTCTCGCCATCGTCTCCTTCGTAGAGCCCACCACAGGCGCGTCGGATGTCGCGGACGATGCCGTGCGCCGTGTACACGAAGAACGGCGCAGCGAAGACGTCGATCGTGTAGTGGGTCTTCTGCACCACCACCATGGCGCCGGTCGCAACGGCCGCGACGAGGAAGAGCAGCTTCCAGCGCCAGTGCGCGCGGCGGCAGACGAGGAACACGAGGTACGTCGTGGCCGTGTGGCCGCTGAAGAACAGGTCGCGCACGAATATGTTGCCGTCCGCGTGCGCGATCGGGTCTACGAGCGGGATCATCCCCTGCGGAGCTTCGAGCGGTGTCAGGAACAGCGCCACCATTCGGACCCACATGACGAGCGTGTTGGTCTGTGAGAACTCGAGCAGTAGGTCGGGCTTGTCAAAGCCGTAGACGCAGCCGCCGATGATCGCGCCGTAGACGAGGAAGAAGAGCGGCGCCGAGAGATCGTGCGCGTCCAGGAACGGCAGGATCGGGTCCGAGAGCGCCGCGAAGCGCTCGATGTCCGTGCGATCCTCGTGCCAGCGCAGGAACCGACCGTACGACTGGATCGTGAAGCTGCGGGAGGAAAGTTAGTCAGAGGACACGACACCTGGTTAGTCATCGACTATATCTCAAGGGCTGAAGCGGTATGCCAGCGGATAAAGACGCACACAAGCACGGCGACCGAGGCGAGAAAGTCGAGCTTGCCCTGCCACGTCGACCCGAAGAACTTGTCGCGCCAGACGAGGCGCCACTTGCTGCACGTCGCCGACTGCTCGACAGCAGCTTTCGCCTGCAGCACCGCGTCGTCGAGCGCGTCGGAGAACGAGAAGCGCCGCTTCGTGACCGCCTGCGCTCCTCCGCTGATCCCAGCCCTCGAAAGCGGCGACACGGCGGACTTTGGCGAGTGCACCGTGCGCACGACCTCGAGCGCCTTGGCGTCACCGGCGATCACGACACTTGGACGCAGCTGCTCGAGCTTGAGCGGCGTGGTAGTCGCAGAGTTTGCAGTGTCCGCGTCGGCGCTGGGTTGCGCGTAGCTCTCGATGAACGTCACGTGCGCGTCGTCGTGAGCCGTCATGCTGTCGCTGTTCGATGGTGTGAGGGCGGCAACAGCTAGGATCTTGAATAGCCGCAGAGCGCCTGCGAAGGACGGAGAGGATTGGGCTGTCGCTGGCGGCGCACAATGCGATCTGAAGAAAGCTCTTGAGCGCAGCGCTGCCTCGTGCGTGCATGTGCGGCGGCAGTCCTTCCTTCCGCCAGATGCAAATGCGAATGCAAAAAGAGCACGCGAAACTGCTCGCAACCGCCGTGCATATCTAAATCTGCCCACGACGCGCAGTCACCGCCATCGAAAGCGTCAAAAGATCTCGAGACCATTTGCGAAGGAAGGAAGTAATCACACCGCACGCGGCGTTGATTGTGGAGGAGCAGAACGTAGAACGCAAGCGTGGCGCATGTGCCCAGTGGCGATCTTCTCCTTGCACACGACGCCGAGATGGATCCAACTTGTCTCTTCACGCGGCGGAGCCCCAGCTCGGAGAGGCAGGCAGCTCGGAGAGGCAGGCAGCTCGGAGAGGCAGGCTGACACTGTGCGCCACAGAGAGCTCGGCAGCAGCAGCAGACCTTCTATTCTCGAAAGCAGTTTACTAGCACTGGCTACGGAATCAGCTCAAGTGTAGAAGAACCATCACGAGGAAGAGAACTCTCTCCTCACTCTGGCCACTCGTTCGAGCTTGTGTGTTTTGCATCACGTTCCGCAGCTCTCGCCTCTCGACCGCCAGCTCTACACCACGCGCACATCACTGCCCGCTTGCCGCCCTCGATCCGCCTGAGTGTGGTCTGCATGCCGACGCGTCTGTCCTCGTATCCATCGCAGTCGTCTCGCGCGCGCTCGTTCCCTCTCCTCTGTGGTTTGTGTGGCTCAGCTAGTAATTGAGATACCTTCTTCAATTTGGTGTCGGCATCGGGCTCCCGGCAGACTCGACCGCCGCGTGAAGCAGCGGGAGTCGGACGTCTAAGATCAACGACCAGAGAGCGAGGCTCTCTACGCCAGGAGCGCTAAAAGCGGCCTTATTCCTTGCATCATCGCGACCACGTAAGGGGAGAGCATACGAACGGACATGGAGCACCAAGATCCAAGCACACAAGACACACGCAACAGACACTCGAGACACTCGGCAACCTCCACAGCACACACACACGAGCAAACCAGAAGCCGGCGCGCAGCGCGCACACGCACTTGCTCGCCCACCCGCTCACCCACTCCCTATCGCACGCGCACTTACATGCCCGCCGCCGCAGAGACGCACCTGCGCGTAGCTGCACTCGCGTGCCCCCATTACTCAACTTTAGATACCTCTCGCTTGGGTTGCATCGTCACGCGGGAACGCCCCGTCAGATATGGCTAAACGAGCGTCACAATGGGGGCGCAGGCGGCGCGGCTGGCGGGCACACGCAGAGATAGAGAGCAGCGGAATGAGAGAGAGAGAGCGCGTGTGTGCGACGCGCAGCGCACGAAGGCGACGAAAAGCAAAAGTGAGGCGTTTGTCTTCATCCACCCACAAACCACTCGATCCAGCTATGGCGCTTTTGATCACCCGCTGCTGATACAAAGCGGAGAGTTTTCAAATATCTGGTTGATTGCCACACTCGTGGGCTTTCGGGCTGCAAGACCAGCGACGCGCTCGGCGCCATCGCGAAGAGCGATCGATCTGAGCGCCACTCGATGAACTACAGCACTGCTGCGTCACGCTTGTAGCAAGGATTCAACAGTATCTGCGCGAGGTCCGCAAGCAGTATTTGTATCGAGCTCGCCTGTTGCTCGCGAGCTCAAGATACACCTTTCTTCAAGCAGTAAATCCGAGCCAAAGATGGCAGAGACGATTGCTCGGCAGCCACTGCCGGCGACATGCTGCTCGTCCTCGTCGTCGCGTCTTGCTCTTCGTCAACTTCCAGTTGTCCGGCAAACGGAGCGACGACGAAAAGCGGGCTGATGGCAGCCACGACGAAAAGGGTGGTCGCAGAGTTGCATTTGGCATGCGCGATGGTTGCTGACAGTCTGGAAGTCTGGAAGTCTGCACTAAGGCTGCAACGCTGGACGAGTTGACTCACGCTCACAGCTGACGAAATGTGGGCTCGCCTAATGGCAAACGCGACGAGACGCTGCTGCTGCTGCTGGCTGCCGACACTCGCTTGCTCGTGCCATTAGGCAGCCGCAACAGCAGCACTGCAGCAAAGGTGTTACTTCTCGATGGTCTCGATTTCAGAGAGTGGTGTGGCGCCACCATGCGCTCGCGCCACCGTTTTTGGTTTGCGCCACCTTTCTCTCGCTGCAGCAACTTTAGAACGCTCCGGGCTTTAATTGTATAGGGCCGCCCCGAACGACGAAAAGCACGTACCGCAGGCGGATTCTTTAACACCTCCCTGTTTTTTGCAGCGCGCGCTCCCCTGTCGCAGCTTCTAGTACAGGATTCGCGACACATCCCGATAGCGACACCCTTGCAGCAGCGGTCGGGAGCAGAGGACTGATAAGATTACGTCCGGGCCGTGGCCCGCGCGCAATTTAAATATGAGCAGCTCCCCCATTTTCGATTAGCTCACTCGATCGCCAAGCGAACACAAGGCGAGCCAAGCACACGCAAGCACACGCAAGCACAAGCAAGCAAGATCTCCGACGACGACGACGCCAACACACGCTGCCCGAATGATGGCGTTCCGCACCCCAGCCGCGCTCCCGCCTTCGACAGCCAAGCCCAAGCCCAAGCCCAAGACGACGACGACGACGATGACGACCAAGTCGGTGAAGCCCAAGGCGCCGAAGCGACCGAAGCTCAAGTGGCGCACGCGCGACTCGCAGAACTCGCAGCTGTACAACCTGCAGCTGGACATCAACGACCTACAGCAGGAGATCTCGCATCTGCGCCAGGTGCGCGAGATCCTGAGCGCTCAGCAGCTCAACCGCATGGACGACCGCGACGGCTCCTACGTCAAGGTCGTGCGCGAGTACCACCGCGTGTTCCAGCACGGCTTCCACGCGGTCGTGCCGCTCGAGGGCGGCGAGCGCGTCGTCACGATGGAGTTTCTCTCGCGCGTCATGGACCCGCGCGTGTCCATCGGCCGCTTTGTCGGGCTCGACATGATGCGCGACCAGTGGGCGCGCTATTCGACGGCGCTGCGCGAGCTCGACTTGCGCTACATCAGCTCGCGCGTGCTGCCGGAGATGGACTACGTGACGCCCAGCGGCGTGGTGCGTCCCGTGGCCATGGTCTCGTCCGAGGCGAGCTACGAGAGCGTCTTCAGCGTCGAGACGATCGAGCTCATGTTCCCGCACCTGCTGCAGCACCGGAGCGTGGTCAACAAGCTGCTCGGCCGCAAGTTCCGCGGCATCGCGCACTTTGACTTCGTGTTTGACACGAACTCGCACCGCGTGATCGGCTACGACTTCCGCTTGGACTTTTTCGAGGCGTTCGCGAGACTGCTGCACGACCCAGAGGATCTGTGCTTGCTGTTTGAAGGCGCCAAGATCTCGGAGGAGTTCCTCATCGGCGATCTCAATGTGTACCCGCAGACTGCCGAGAGCAACGATGTCGGCAACAACCCCAGCAGCAGTGTCAGCAGTAGTGGTGAGAACAGCAGCACCATTGGGAATGGGACGAGCGACGCTACAGGGCAATGGAGCGATCCGGTGGCGAACAAGTACGCCACGTCGCGGAGCCGAGAGAACTACTGCGAGCGGCAGCTGCACTCGAAGCTCACCAACATCCTCGACCCAGTCGACCGAGCGCCAGTGCCGCCGCCAGCAGCTCCGTTCGCAATGGTTCCAGCGCCACAGTATGTCGTGCCGACTGCCGCAGCGTTCCCACAGCAACTGAACCAGCAGCAGCAGCTCCAGCAGATGCAGCAGCAGCAGCAGCAGGTGGAACCAGTGGGGCTGTCGAGCCGACCGAGTCACCCGTGGCAGCTGCAGCTCACGAGCATCCTGTCGTCTGGGACTGCGAGAGGCGACAACCAAACAGAAGATGACGACGAGGAAGAGACTAAGAGCGAAGGATTTGGCTTGAGCCAGATCTCGTCTATGCCGCGCCTGCCCAGCATCTCGTACTTTTCCGCCGCAGCGCTGGCGTCCAGATCGCCACCATTCGCCTCGGAGCCCGCAGCGCCTGCGCAGCTGCTGGGCAAACGGTCGAACCCGTTCGCGTCCGAGTTCGAGTCGTTCTCGCAGTGAGAGCCACACGCGCAGTCAGTCAGCCAAAGCTTTGGACGTCGGGCTTCGTTGTGGGAGGAGTGAGGGAGGAGACCAGCGAGTAAGTCAGTTTGTATATGGCGCTATTTAATTTTCTGTGTGAACCTTTCACTTGCTCTGGAGTGCTGTGAGGCAGTCATCGTTCGTGTGTGCTGAGCTGACCTCGTTTCGAGCCGATCTCGCAGCCTCCACACTTTGGTGTGGAGAGCAAAGGGGAGCTCGACAATGTTGATATCATTCATGAGCAGGTGCGAGTTCGCATCTTCAAGCATGATTGTAACTCATTCACTGCGGGTTTATCATCTCACAACATCCACACTCACACTACTTCTCTTCTATGCGTCCTTCTTGCTCAGATGCGCCTCGAGGCGATCGCTGAGCGAGTCGATGGCGTTGAACTGGCGCGTCCAGTGCGAGTTGTAGAGGAACGGACGCAGGTCGAAGCGGTTGTCGTCGGGTGAGTAGTTCTCCGCGTGGTACGACGGCGTGAGCGTCGTCATCTTGTGTCGGTTGAGCGAGTAGGTTAGGAAGAAGCGCTTGACCTTGTCGGCCACGACGTGCGGCGCCAGGTGGTCCCACAGATGCGTGAGCTTACGGAACATCCAATACGGGCCGCATCGGTCGATTTTGCGCAGGCGGCCGAACCAGCCGAGCTCCTCCGAGGTCATCTGCAGCGCGTCGGCTTCTTCTTCGGCGCTCGAGAGCGCGCCGACGACGGCGCTGAGCGATGGGTAGTTGTACTTGGTGGCTCCCCAGCGCAGCAGCTTCTTCAGATCGCGCTTGCAGACCGCGCCGATTGGATTCAGGTCGCCGCTGCTGCAGTCGTATTTGGTCATGGAGCCCAGGAGCCCTTCGTCCACGTTGCCAGAGCTGAGCACGAGCAGGAAGCCGTTCTTGGAACGCACCCAGGGCAGCAGCTGCGCGAGCATGTAGCTCATGACCATGCGCAGTCGCGCCTGGATGTTCTGCAGCGCGAACTCCTGCGTCAAGTCGCCTCCGGAGCTCACAGGCTCGGGCTTCCTGCCAGTGAGCAGCGTGAACGTGCTGATCACAGCGTCGACCATGGCGTCCATACCCATTTCGAGGTGGTACGAGCCGATCTCAGCTGCCAGAGCCGACGCGGTCTTCGCCTTGGCGGCTGAGAGCACGCTGCGCGTGCCCATGCACGTCGTGTGCAGCACGTGGTAGGCAAACGCGTGCGCCGTGAGCGACGTGAACGCCTGGCCCTGCGTGCCCATGATGCGCTGCACGTCCTGGATCACACGCTTGTCCCCTCGGTTCGCTGCTTCAGCCACAAGGTGGCACATGACGCCGACGATGCACGCGACGGAGGACGAGTCGGCGCCACCGGAGAGCGAGAGGAAGAAGCCCGAACCGCCGCTGCGACGCAAGTAGTCCCAGAGCCAGCACGCCGGCCCGAGCGCGATCTCCTCCTCGGGCTCGTGGTACTTGACGTCGATCGGCGCCGTGGGCCGCACGAACGCGCTCTCGTCGTGGCACAAGCTGAAGCTCACGTTGATCTTCGGGATAACCGTGTCGAGTGAGCTTGCCTGCTCACTGCGGCTGCTGAACGCGCCGCGGTACGAGCGCACGTCGTCCAGGTCCACGGTCGCCGTGACGACCTCGACATCCTGGACGGAGAACTGCGAGCCTTGCGCTACGACCTCGCCGTTCACGACGATGACTGCGCAGCCGTCGTAGTAGAGTCGACCGCCATCGCAGCCCTGCTGGTTCGCATACAAGTACACGCCGCCGCTCTTGGACGTGGCGCCGCGGATGAGATCCACGCGCTGGTGCAGCTTGCGCAGCTGGTGGTGCGATCCCGAGCCGTTGCCGATGATCTCGACGCCTGCGAGACACAGGTTGATGTGCGGGCCGTCGGGCGTGAAGAGCTCTTCGCAGGTCTCCGCCGAGCACGATGTGTCGAGCGTGTTGAGCGCGCCGACGCCGAACGGGACGTGCACGAGTCCCGTGAGCTTCTGGATGTTGGGCGGCAGCACGTGTTCGCGCAGGATGCGGTCTTTGGTGGGCTTCCAGGTCGTGAACCAGCGCTTCTCGTGGCAGTTGCCGTCGTCTGCGAGGAAGAGCTTTGGCCGGATGAACAGGATCTTCTGGTTGAGGCAGTACACACGGCAGTTGTAGCGCACGCCGTCGTGTAGCACGGGCATCCCGATGTCGCACAGGATGTCATTGGTCGCGTCAGACTTGAGGATCGCCTCGAGCGACTCCCAGCAGTGGTAGAACGTGTCCTGCTCGAGGAAGTGGTCCTCGCAGCCGTAGCCGCAGACCTCGAGCTCGGGGCCGAGGCGGTAGGTCGCGCCGCGCGCCTTCGCCTCGCGGATCGACAGCAGGATGCGCTCGAGGTTGCCGTCGAAGTCCAACGCCCACTGGTTCAGGTTGCACGTCGCGACGGTCACGAGCGCGCTCATCGTGTGGATCGAGGATGGCTGGGAGGCGAGAAGCTGGGGCGAGAGGCTGGCTGGCTGGCTTGTGCGGAGCGTGGCGAATTGAGAAATGAGCGAGTGAGCGAGATCGCAAGCGGGGAGCTTGGCAGCGCTGCGAGCACTCACTGCCGGCGAGACGGGAGCTCGGCAGTCGCGCTGCTGGAAAGAGATTCCGTTGCTCGCTCGCTGCTTGCCTTCGAAGCGCGCTTGAAGTAGAGTTGGCCTCCGGAGATTCAACTTGAATGTTCGCCCGTCGTCGTCAGTCAGAAAACAATAGACGAGGAGGATTCGGAGCCACTCATTCGTTCACTCGTGTCCAGAGCGGGCACAGGATAGGGTACAACACGCGGGTCAAGTGGACAGAGCTGGCGAATGGCGAATGCGCAAATCCCAGTCGCTGGATTGCTGGGTCGGAGGCAGCGAGCGCTCGGCTGGAGCAAGTGTGCGCACCTGCCAAGGCACCGGAAGCAAATCCGGAAGCGAAGATCTTTGCTCTGACTTGTTTTTCGTCCACGACGCGGACTCGCAGTGCGTGCTGCGAATAGTGAGCGGTCAAAGCTGTATACCCTCTTATACACGGTTGCATTGTGTATGACAGGGATGGAGCACTGTGGGAGTTTGAGGCGTTGAGCTGTCACGCTCACCCTTTACAAACAAATAAGCCTTGAGAACGATGTTTGCGCCAAGCGGCCCCAATCCGCGCTGGACACTGCAACTTGAACCTGGGCAGCCCGGGTGCCACTCTCCGGGTCTGTCTCATGGTTGCTGTCATGTTCAAGTGACTCGTCCCATGCTCTCCTCGCGATTGGCTCGCAGCGACGGCCAGCGCACGCACACGAGCCAAACCGCCGTGCAAGTGCGACTCGAGGGCGGCCAGGCGTCGCATCTCGACCACGAGAATCTTTGCTGCGCTTCGCGTGGCCAAATCGTTTTTCCAAGCCTCTGTCACGCAGCAGCCGCGCAATCGCGATTGAACCTGCGATGACGGCGATGCGATCCAGTTGGAGCCAGCGCGCCGGAGAAGAGCGCCGTCCGTCGTCCTCGGAGCCCTCAGTCTCCGCAGTGAAAGGATCTGCAACCTCCGAGGAACCCTGGGTGTATTGTCTCGCAAATATGCAGCCTCCTCTCTAGTCCTCATGCCCCTCAGCGTCCTGCGCGCGCTGCAGCTCACGGTCGAGGCGCTCGAGATCCTCCTTGTCCAGCTCGCCGCTACCGTCCTTGTCGAGCTTCTGGAACTGCGCGAGGATGCCGTCGATGTCGTCCTGGTCCGCCTTGTTGAGCTTCACGAGCATGTACGCGAGGTACTCGAGCTTCGAGACCTTGCCGTCGCCGTCCGAGTCCATCGCCAGGAGCTCTTTCATGCTGATTTTCTATATACAATCCCACACAGAGCAATGCAATGAGCGAGTTAGCCAACAGTAAGCACTCTGTAGAATATACCGAGGCTGTCCCGAGCGTGTCCAGCCTTCTCGAACGTACAGATTTCATCACCGAGCGCTTGCTGATCTCTTCGACAATGGAGCCGATCCCGTGGGCAACGGAGACCACGGCAAGCGGCAAGTAGAAGATCGCAAAGATCCGCGCAGCCTCGGACGTCGGCGACTTGTCGCCAAAGCCCACAGTTGTGATCGTGATGATGCTGTAGTAGAAGCAGTCGAGCACGGGCCAGCCCTCGATCGCGCCGACGATGAGTCCCCCGCCGATGGACACGAGGATCGGCACGAGCGCGTTCACGATCGCCTTGTTGCTGTCCGAGAAGAGCACACGGATCCACCTCGGCGCTCGCTTCTTGTGCTGGTGCTGGTGGCTAGCCGATGACACGGGCACTGCAAGCGAGAGCTCTTTGCCAATCGCCGGGTTCGCGATCGTGTGCTGTGCGTTCGCGGCCGCGTTCGCACTGTCCACGTGGGTGAGCAGCTTCTGCGTCGCCTCCTTCGCGATGCCCTTCTGGCGCTCGAGGAAGAGTCCAGCAAGGCGTCCGAGCGCCAGACCGATCGTGCAGATGCCGTAGAACGCGAAGAAGATCGAGAACGCCTTGCCCGCCGTTGTCTTCGGCACCACGTCGCCATAGCCGACAGTCGTGACGATCACCATCGCAAAGTACACGCAGTCGACCACGGACCAGCCCTCGACGTAGTGGTAGAAGAGGATGCTCACGCCCACGTACGAGAGCACGAGAGCGAGCGCCGTGAGGTTCGCGCGCGAGGCGTTCTCGCCCGAGTTGGCGTTCTCAGAGCCAGTGACGATCGACTTTGGCGCCATACCGCCACCATTGTTGTTCTTGTTGCGCCGCACGCTCGGCATGTCGAACATCGACTGAGGAAGAACAAGAGAGAGAGAGAGAGAGAGAGAGAGAAGTGTGTTAGCGCCTGGGTGTAGTAGGATCATAGTTCAGCCTTGCGCCTTCAGCATCATAGTCGCACCGCTTTTCGCCTGGGGCTAGCAGCCGAGCTGGAGCTGCTGGACGACCCCGAACTCGGCCGAAACGCGAATCGCGAAGGCTGCAGACACCGCCATAGCTTCTTAGTTCAAACAGCCGAGTGATCCACATTCGGTTCCACAAAGTGCACGTACGCGAATAGGTCCGGGCACCATCGTTATCATCGACGGACTCACCACCTGCGGCTCGTTCGCACCGCTGTTTGCCTGACAAAACAGCCCGCACTTTAGCATAAAAGCATCTAGACTTCCAGGCGCGCGCTTGTTAGCGACAGAGCAGGAGACGCACCGCGACGACCATTCTCTAGCCCTCACTCAAACTCGATCAGCAGCACCTTCCGTCCACTTGGTGTGAGCGATATGAGCTGCTTCTTGGCTGAATGAATCGATATTGCTACTAACTCTCCCTTAGCGCTCGCTCGCTCGAGCAGGAGGAGGCATGGGATAGCGATGGGATAGCGATGGGGCAACCAAGAAAAGAATCGAAATCCCAGCTCGGAATCGCCTTGCGACGCTGCAGAGGCTGCCTTTAGCTTTGCACTTCTGTAAATTTAGAGGCGCCCGAGCAATCGCACTGGCAGCCACGCCGTGGCATCGACGCCGAGGTTCGCCTCGTCGCTTCTCGTCTTGCTCAAAGACGATACCACGCAGGAGATCCCGACACCATCGCCGCAGCATTTCTTCGTGCTCTACCCGCCACCGACGGAAACCGGTGCCGGAAATCGACTCGGAGACGGCAATTGGCAAGCGGCGTGACACCGCTGGATGCTTCACTTTGCCGATCCGCTTCCAGTCGCTCCTGCAGAGGCTCAACGCGCGCTGGACGAGCACCTCGGATTTCTTCCTCTGAGACGACACGACTCGCACTTGCCAGATACGGTATCTCGCCGGATCGAATACGAAGGACGCATCGGAAGCACACACACATCTCCTCCAACGGCAATCCGGCTCAGGCAGGCGGTTTACTCGGATCAACAGCTTGGAAAGTCCGCATTTAGCTACCTCAGACAAAAATGGGCTCGACGAGAGCGCATGAGACGCGGCAACAATATCCCCTTTCACTTCGACAACCTGCCTCACAGATTTCTTCAGGGGCTAGCACTCCACACCTCCCACGACCGACCGACTGCCAGAGCGCCTCTGCGAAGCGAGAACTCGACCCGACGCCTCCATGAGCAGCTACTCGGCGCTCAACAATGCCGAGTACGACGCGCACTTCGCCTGCTGCGGCGGGTGCTCGTCGTCCAAGCGCGTCGACGGACCACTGAAGATCACCACAGGCTCGAAAGTGTTCATCTGGGACGTGAAGCTCAAGATCGAGCCGGCGCCAGTGTGTCTGCTTACGTTCCCGTACGACCCGGGGCTAAGTGAACAGATCGGCGAGCGCCGCGTGCGCAGCGGACGGCTCGTAGGCACGAGCTATCCGATCGACCACGACTTCGACTCGCTCTGCTGCGAGCAACGCGGCGTCTGCCTCGCGCTCGACGAAGATGCCTCGGGCAAGTGTCACTGCGTCAAGCGCTGGGGCTTCTCGGGTGACCACTGCGAGTATAGCAGTACGATCTTGCCTCTTCGTTCTCTGCTCGCTGTCTGTTTGATATCTGTAAAGCTTGCTGACATTCTCTCTGTCTCTGTGCTGCGAACGTGCACCTTGATCACCTTGGTGTTCTAGTCTATGAGACTGCGGCTGCCAACAACACCAAGATCTTCCCGGTGGCGACCAACCTGTCAGATGCGACCCTGCTTCTACCAGATCTCCGGCACTACTTACTCTCGTTCGACCATGCGACAGCGATCCACGCCTCGATGCGTGCAAGCAGCAGTGCTCCGAGCCCCCACGACTCGCTGCTCGGCTCCCTAGAGACTGGAAGCTACCGCCAGTACGGCTGGACGATGAGCGGCTACTTTGTCGCTCTCGCGCTCCTGTTCGCGTTGCTCGTTGTGCTTCAAGTCTGCTGGAGCGTCTGCTGCTTCTCGTGCGGCTGCCGTAAGCGCGACCCGACCAAGCAGCAGAAGATCTACGCCAAGCTCACGAAGGTCGCATGGGGCTCGCTCATGTGCGTCTTCCTCGGCGCTGGCTGCGTTGCGTCCGTGCTCATGCTCCTCACAATACACTCCAAGATCGCCCCTGTCTCCAAGTCGATCGGCATTCAACTGAGCGAGACTCTTGTGAGCGACATGACCCAGTTCCAAAATGCGCTCCTAGACCCACTGAACGAGTTGCTGCTAGCTCACGAGACGGCAGCAGCAAAGACGAACGGATCCAGCCTCCCCCAGCTACAAGCAGCAGCGATGGCTCAAATGGCGCCGCACACGTTTCTCGAGAACCAAACCTACGACCTGGATCTGGTCCGCGAGCCAGTGTTCGCAGTCCTCGAGCAGCTCAGGAGCTACACGCTGCTGTATCCAACATCTATGACCACGCAGGCAGACTGTGCAGCGCAGAGTATCACGCCGAACATCGCGGTTCGCATGACGATCGGAGCGACCACCGGCTGCTTTCGATGCAAAACGTGCTCGACGATCATGGACTTGGTTGACGTCTCGAGTGATTTGTGGAAGCGCAGCCCGTTCCAGGTGCAGATGGATCTACTCACCTCCCAACGCCAGCTGCAGGCGTTTAGCGCCACAAAGGCGACGCTCGAGCCTGCGATTGTCCGGTTTCGCGACCGAATCAGCGCGTCGTGCTCCGAGTTTGTCAAGACAGCGCAGACAGTCGCATCCAAGTACGAAAGGCTCCAATCTGAAGCGTACAACGTCGCGTTCTATGGGTCGCTGGGCTTGCTGGCACTGAGCGGACTCGCGACATTGCTGGGCATCGTGGGTTTCAGCCACGGCATCGCGACGAACAAGCGCCACTTGCCACGGACGACGTGCGCTGTGGCTGAGATCGCGTTCTTCGTCGCTGTGGTGCTCACAGGAGTGCTCTACAGCGTGTCGATGATGGCGCACGACGGGATCGTGACCTTGGAGGTGTTCAGCACGAGCACGACGCCGTTCTTCGCGTCAGATCAGGTCGCAATGGACATCGAGCGTCTGCTCTTTGACGTGAATCTGGTCAATGCCAGCGACATGGAAGCCACGCTCGCGTTCGCTGATACCCTGCGCGTACCGCCGCACCCGACACCGTCGAATGACGATCCGTCGAGGTTCGATATCCAAGCGCTGTACCTGTCGGTCTTCCAGGACCTGTTCACACTCGAGAAGCTCGTGAAGGACTCGGACGCTGCGATCGTCGAGCTCTTTGGCTACGACGACGCGTTCGTCGCCACTCAGCATCGCTTGCTCGTGGCTTCGACTTTCGGAAATGCGAGCGTGACTTCGCCGTACGATCAGCCGACCTACCACGAGCTACTCGACTCGACTGCGTTGCGGCTCATCGATCCAGACAGCGACGACGAGTACGCCACTGACAAAGACCTGCAGGAGATCCGACGAGTGTTTGGCGAAAGCTGGCGCGGCGTGGACGACCGAGGCGAGCATCAAAACTTCCTCATTGCCGAGCAGTGGCAATTCGTCGCCCAGCTGTACGTGCAGAGGCTGCGGCTCGTCAAGTACGCGTCGAGCGTCGGCGAGATCATCGCGAGCATTCGGCCGCTGCTAGGTAAGGATTGTCTCTACTCCTGCAGCACTATCACGAGGCTCACTATGTTTTTGCTTTCGTAGACGACCTCGTCCAGAAAACCAGCGCGATGGAGACTGCCGAGTTCCAGCTCAAGAGCGCTGCCGAATTCTTCACCGACGCGGTTCGCGCCAGCAAGATCCACGACTGCTCCTACGACGGCAACTGCGGTATGTCTCGCTCTCAGTTTCCAGTCGGTGGCTCTTACCCGCCGGTGACCTGATCCCTCAGCACTGCTTCTTGACATTTGCTGTAGGCTGGCTACGCGAGTCGCTCAACGAACTCTTCAGCCTGTTCCAGGACGCCGTCACCTTCGCAGAGAAGGCCGCGATCATGTGCGCGATCAGCGCAGGCTGCACACTCTTCGGGCTGCTCTTCGCCTCGTGCTTCGCCTCGCGGCTGCGCAGGAAGACCGTGAAAGTCTACGTCGGCAGCTGAGGCGCTCCCACGTCTCGTACACCGCTCTAGCAGATGCGAGCTCGCAGACGCAGCTGCCTGTAACATTCACTCAGAACCTTGGTGGTCAGTGAGTGAATGAGAGAGAAAGTGTCACGCCGGACCTTCTTGTGGATCTTCTCGTGGACACCGTCGAATCGCGGAGATGTAGCCATTTCGAGCGTCGAAAACGGTCAGCCCCTCGAGCCAAGACCCGCACTCCTCTCGAACCGACTCTGAACGACAGAGGCGTTCTGCTCGTGCTCGGCTACTGCTGCTGCGCGATACACACCGCGCTCGTGCTCGGTCTCAACTCGAGTACGTTTCGCGTGAGCGTCGCCAGAGCGAAGAGGAAGCGCAAGACTCTCTCCATCAGCCCTACCGATGCGGAGAAGGCAGAGATGCAGAAGCGAGTGCAAACCGTAGCCGAGGCGCTGACGCCCCCCGACGACCGAGGTTCTGTTCTTCCCCGAAGCGAAGCCGCGAAGGACCAAGGGGTCTCCCATACCACCAAAGTTCGAGAGTCGGCATGTCAAGCGAATCCTTCATGCGATCGAGAGCGCGAAGAAGTCCGTGGACGTGTGCATGTACATGCTTTCGAACGAGAAGCGGGTGAATGCGCTCATCGCCGCTCACAAGAGAGCGAACATGACAGTCCGTATCA
>JAADWH010000657.1:0-16741 GCA_023335995.1 Globisporangium nagaii
ACGCCACCGCCGCAGAGAAATCGCAGCCGTTCTACAAACGCACAAGCACCGCCACGCAGTATACCAGGCAGCACCTATCGGTCAGTATCGACATGTGCGATCACGGCGTAGTACAGGACCACCTCGAGGCGCAGGTCACCTCGTGCTCGTAGACTGCCGGGTTGAGGAACCACGGCCGCGACGGCAGGAACGACGTGAGTGGCGCCGCAGACGCCTGCGCCTGCGCCGACTCGCCGCCTTCCATGCGCAGCAGACTCGCTGGATGCCCTACTCTCGGGCTCACCACGGACGAGAGCATCGACAGGTTCCACACGAAGAGCACGACCATCACGAGCGCGCCGGTGTACTTGAGGAGCTCGGCGAGCGTCCATTGCCCCATGCGGATCGCGTGCCACCGGTTGCCGTTCTGGAACCGCGTGGTGCGAGCCATCGTCTCGGATTATGTGTCTCTCTCTTGCGCTCCGCGTGGACGGAGCAGCGGAGGATCGAGCGCCGCCTCCACGGAAGGAACGCACGTGCACGCGCGTCGGATGACGAATGCTGCGCTCGGCTCGCGTCGGATATTGCTGCTGCGCCATGTTGACAGCCAAGAGACCGGCTCTGGTTCGAATTAAAACCTATTTTTCTCCAATCATGACCCATCGCGCATCGAGTGACCACATGATTCGCTAGTATAAGTGAGTAAAGCGATGATTCTAGCGAATCATGTGGCTCGAGATGTGCAAAAACGGAGCCTCCTTGGAGGCCAGTAATCGGTCCAGCACGCTACGCTGGATGCAGTTCCTCCTCCCATTCGGCAACCAGTTCGAGTCTCCAAGCTGCAACTTTCCTTTCGTCAACAGCGAAGACGACCATCACTCCTTCCGCTGAGACTCAGCGGTTGAAGCGCACAGTCGCACGAGGAAGAAGCCGCGCACGCGAGGGAGGGAGACGCCACGCGCCATGACGACTGCCGCTGCGCTCGCGCCGCACGCACTGCAGCGCGACGCGCACGACGCACTCGGCATATCGAAGCTGCTCGCCGAGCGCGAGCTGCGCGGCAATGGGCTCGCGGTGGACAGCGCGCTCCAGGGACACGCCAGCTTCGTCACGCGGCTCGCGTGCGAAGCGGTGCTCGAAGGCCACCGCGGATGCGTGAACCACCTGCGCTGGAACCGCAATGGCAGCCTGCTCGCGTCCGGCTCGGACGACCACCAGGTCATCGTGTGGGACTACGCGACGCGGAAGAGGCGAGAAGCGATCCAGACGGGGCACACGGGCAATATCTTCGCGGTGTGCTTTGTGCCCGAGACAAACGACCATATCATCGCGTCGGGTGAGTGCATTGCGCATGCGCGCATCTGTGTTTGAGCGCTGCGAAGTGGCGCGTGAGCAGTGTGTATCTGACGCGGATGATATGTGCGTGTGTGTTCTTGTCATCGCATTGACACAGCGGCTGCGGATTACGATGTGCGCATCCACTACGCGCCGTTCCGCGCCGATGCGACCAAGCTGTTCCGCGTCCACGGCGGCCGCGTGAAAGATATTGGCACCTCGTGGGGCGTGCCGAAAGTCTTCTGGAGCGTTGCGGAAGACGGACTGGTGTACCAGTTTGATGTCCGCGCGCTGCCAAAGACGGATGGACGAGGCGAAACGAACGATGCGTCCGGCGTGCTGGTTCGACTTGGCCGTGACCGAAGAGGGAAGCTGCTGCGCGGAATGGGCATGGCGACCCACCCGCTGGATCCGACCAAGTTCGCGCTGGCGTGCGGCGACTTCTACACGCGCCTGTTCGACCATCGTATGCTGAGGATCCAGCAGCTCCGCTCGAGAGCCGACACCAGCGTCGGCGCTACGATCCCGATCGAAGTGTTCGCGCCGCCGCATCTGCACCTGAATACCTTTTGCGACCGCAGCGCCAAGTTCAAGCACGATGAGGCGCACGGGACGAGCATCCAGTTCAATAGCGACGGGTCCGAGATCTTGGCGAACTATCACAACGATCACATCTACCTGTTCAAAGTGAACGGCGGACCGAGTCCAGTGACCAAGTTCGAGAAGAATGAGGAGCGAGTCGAGACGCAAGCGCCGAGCTGGCTCAACGGCGCGCACATGGACGAATCCATCAGACCTCTTCAGCTTCGAACGCACGAGGTGAAAGAGCTGCACTCCAAGGGACTCGTGGCGCTGTTGGCACGCAACTACGTCCGCGCGCTGAAGTTCTTCTCGAAGGCGTGCAGCGCAAGCTCGCTACCAGCGCTGTCGTCGTCATTCCGCAAGGATCTGTACCATAACTGCGCGAAGGCGTATCTTGGGCGAGCCTGGAGCACAGACTTCTACCTCGCAGCTGTGCACTGCAAGAAAGCACTCGAGCTCAATGGCGACAACAGAGAGGTAGAACTGACGTACATCAAGGCGTTGCACGCCGAGAAAAAGACTGCGCACTCGCAATTCCTGTCCAAAGTGTACGCGACGAAGTACCCAGAGTTCGCGTCCGACGTTCGTCGCTACCTGCAAGGCGAGGCTGCACGCAGCAACAATGCGACGCGCAGAGACGCTGTGGCGACTTCGTCGTCCGAAGACGACGATGGAGACTCGGATGACAGCGACGACGAGGAAGCTGGCGAAAACCAAGCCGCTTCGCCCTCACGATCTGCTGCTGATCGGCCGTCGGAGAGCGAGGACGACGCCGATGAAGAGTCCGACAAGAGCGATAGCGGCGAGGAAAAAGACGCCTCGAGTCCGGAGGCTTCGGATCCTCGAAGTGACGCCGAGTTTTGGGCGTCCGGTCGCGTGCACGGCAAGGACGTCAACTGCGACGTCGTTCGCCGCTACGTCGGCTACTGCAACAGCGAGACGGATATCAAGGAGGCTGCGTTTTTCGGAAACAATGATGCGTTCATTGTCGCGGGCAGCGACGACGGGCGAGCGTATATCTGGCACAAAGCCACGGGCAAGTTGGTGAACGCGATTGTGGCAGACGAGAGCATCCTGAACTGCGTCCGCCCGCACCCGTTCGATTCCTGCCTCGCGACGAGCGGCATCGAGGATGTGATTCGGTTGTGGAGTCCGATCGGAGACCCAGACATCGCGCCAACAGAGGAGGAGCTCGACGAAATGACGAGCGAGAACCAGAGCAAGATGTCGAACAACAACTGGAGCTTCTACTTTGGCGGCGCAGATCCAGACGTGCTTCGCGTCGTTTTCCAGCCTGCTGGTCGAGAGGGTGTCCAGGAATGTGCCACGAGCTAAGGCACAAGTGCGCTCCGCGCGCGTCGACTGCTTGCCGGAAAAGCGAGAAGAAAGAAGATGCTGACGAATGAGTGTGCGCTTGATGGCAAGCAAGTCTGGTAAGAAACTGTGCGTGCATGCAGCTTATCCGCATGCGTATTTTCTTATCCACCTGGGATTCTCCAGAATATTTGTCACGGTTGCAATGGATCATCTCGCTCGCGCTGGTTGCCTCTCGCAGCGTCAGCCAGATCGCTCTCACCAAGACCCTTCGTTCGCTTTTGCTTCAGCAGCGCGTACTCGTGCAGAGCTTCCATTACTCGCTGCATCCTCGTCGACGTCGAGCTCTCGGCAACGACCTCATTTGGGTTGTATGTGGACGCTCGCCGTGCGTCTGTTAGCAGGCAGCAGACCAAGCACTCCGCGGTGTCCTCCTCGTCATCGTGATCGAGCGACTGATGTATGAACAGCTCCTGCTGGAGACGCATCCAGGTGCCGCACGAGCACGTCTCCATGCTCTCGCTCGCTTGCGACTCCTGCTGCTGTCTGAGCACCTCCTGGAAGCCCGTGTCCAGCATCTCGAGCTTCTTCTCCATCATCTCCCTCAGCGCCTGCAGCTCCTGTTGATGCCGCACCGCTGCTTGGCGCTTCTCGAGGTCCATCTGCAGCTCGTAGTGCTTTCGCAGCCGCTCCTGCTCGGCGCGAACTGCGAACTCGATCTCCGAATGGAGTCTCGACGACGACGATGATCCAGCTCGCTTGGCGACACCGAGTGGAGACACGACGCCGGTCTGCTCACTCTTCGCCACCGACGCGTTGCTACCTCGTCGAGCGAACGGCCGCAGGCTCTTCGAGAACACAAACGCAGACGTCGCGTTGTCGAGTTGCGTCCTCGCGTACAGCGCGTAGAGCTGCTCGAGCTGGATCGCCTGCTCCGCGAGCTTGACTCTGGACGTGACGAGCTCCTGCTGCAGCTCTTGGTTCCTCGCCACCAGCTCCCGGATCGTCATCGCGACTTGCTGCTTGTTCTCGAGCATCGACACAAACGCACCTGGTGGTTGCGTGAGTGCACTACTCGGCTTTGCCTCGACGAGCTGCTCGTCCTCTCCCTCGGTCGTCAACGACGACGTCGACGCCGAGTCGCTCTCGTTCAGCGAGCTCATAGGCCGCAAGAGCCGAAGCAGAACGAAAGACGTAGCCGCTGCTGCATCACTGCTGGCGTCGTCACTGCGCGCTCGCTTCTGCTGGACGATCGAGTGCAAGTGCTGCAAATCGAGGACCACTTCGCCGTCGACCGCGTGCAAAATGTCGCCCGGTCGGATCTGCCGCGTCGCCTCGGCGGGTCCAACGTCGCGAGGATGCAGTCTCCGGAACGACGCGACGACAAGCGGCGGCGGACTGCGAGAGCAGCTCAGCGGGTGGCGCTGCGCGACCTGGATGTTCAGGCCGAGTCCGTGCGCGTCCGCTTGGAAGAGCACGTCGACGAACTGCAGCTGCAGCTTCTTGGTGCCGGATGCCTCGTCGCTGCTGCTGCCGCGACTGGCGATGTGGTCGCAGCCATCGGCGCACTCATCGTAAGCAAACTTGTCGCTGCCGTGCTGTCCATAATCGTCGTCGTCATCAGGCGATGGCTCGTACGTGACACTGTACTGCTTGGACTCTTCCTCGACTTTCTCTGCTGCCTCTCGCTGCAGCTCGCGCGGAGAGTCCTGGCGACGACGGTCGCTCTCAGTTCTGCACACGCTCGCATTGCCATCACTGTCGTCACAGAGTGTCAGCGGAGGACTCGCTTGCGCGTCCTCCTCTCTACCAACCTCGCCAGCAGCTCCAATCTCAACTCCGCTGTCGTGAGCTGCACTCGCGTCGTCTGGACTCAATGCAGGAGCATCTCCTCCTGCTCGCGCACTGCTGCTACTCCCAGTGATCGCGGATCGGAGATACGAAGCCATCGCTGCGGCTTTCAGGCGACTCGGCTCCATCTCAGTCTCTCTCTCACACACACACACTCGACGCGCTGCACGACGCCTTCTCTGGTCGCCGGGATGAGCGGTGGTCGCTCCTTCCACGTGTGTCTTTTCAGCAGCAGATCTTTTCCTCTCCATCAGAATCGCACCTAGTCGGAGCTTTGGACGGTTTGATTGCCAAGAAGAGCTCATTCGATCCGAAGATGACGCACCAGCAGCAGCAGCAGCAGCGCCACCGCTACATGCAGATCCAGCCGGACTGGCAGGAACTCGCCGCGTCACTCGACGAGGAGTCGAAGAGCAGCAGCGGTGGCGGCGGCGAAGAGCACTGCTGGCTCGACGTCTACGAGCGCAGCGTGCAGCTCGAGAGCGGCAGCCCCGACAACGACAAGCTCCGCGTGCAGGTCCAGTCGGCGTCCAGCGCGCACTTCGAGCTCGACTTGAGCGCGCCAGAGGGGCAGCGCATCGAACCGAAAGACGCGCTGCCTCGCCAGCAGCACCTCGTGGAGATCGCGAAGCGCGAGAGCCACTGGATCGAAGTGCACGCGCATGTCCCCAGCGGCGATGACAGCGACAAACAGCATCAGCAGCACACGGTGCGCACCGTGTTCCAGTCGCCGACTGCGACGATAAACGTCACTGCGAGTGACGGTGCAAAGCGCCAGCTGCACGCGGTGGACGTCTCGAACGACGAGAAGCTCATCGCAGTGGGCGGCGCCGACGGGCTCTGCGCGCTCTGGGACGCGCTCGATCGCACCGAGGCGTTCGTGCTCTCGGGCCATCTGCTGGACGTGACGCGCGTGCGCTTCTTCCCGAGCTCCAAAGTGGTGCTCACGGGGTCGCTGGACTTCACGCTGCGCATCTGGAGCGCCGACACAGGCCAGTGCGCCGCCGTGTTGAAAGGACATCGCGGCGGGATCGAAGACCTCGCGATCCTGGGCAGAGGACGCAATGTGCTCTGTACGAATGCTCGCTGGAAACGGGTGGCTGTGAAGCATTTCGTATTCTACGTGCGCTGACTGTGTGCTGTTGTAACTTATGTTGGATTCATCGCTTTGCAGCGTCCAGCAGCGATGGACTGATCCACTTGTGGTCCTGCGGAACCCAGGAGGTGATCGCGAAGTGGGGCAACGACGCTCAGAGCGCCGTCCACTGCCTCAGCGTCCTCGACGATTCAGCCACTAAAGTGCTTGCTGGCGGTGGTGCAGACGCAGATACGCCTGAGCGCCACGACCTCGAGTATGAGACGGAGGGCAAAGTGCTCTTTGCGGGTCTCGAGAATGGCGAGGCGCTCGGCGTCGACCTCCGCATGCGGCAGCTGGTAGCTACCGGCGTCTTCTCTTGCGATTGAGAGTTTGTTTGAGCTCTGACCACTGGATGGCTTTGTGATTACTCGTTGCAGGTGATGAACATCCAGGGAACGGGCTCGCCGATCCTCTCGTGCGCGACCAGCAGCGGCGCTGCGCCATTGCTGCTCACGGGCTCGGAGGACGGCATCCTCGCGACCTGGGATTTGCGCCACTCCAGGTACATGCCTGCATGTCCATGACGCCCGCTACTCTTCGCGTCTTCACCTCTCGGTGACTCACACATGGCGCTTTATGCATGTGTGCAGCACGCCGCTGCAGCTGCTCTCCCGGAGCTCTTCGCCAGTCAACCGCATCGCAATTTCGCCAGCCAGCGACGTGAACACCAGCAACGCTACGTTGAATGTCTGGACTGCGCATGGCGACGGCGTTTGCTGCAATTGGCGCGACCTAGAGGTGTCGCACGGTGAGAGCAAGCCAGTCGGCGCATCGATCTCGACGGAGCTCACGGGTCCGCTGTACGACCCGGTGCGCGACGTCGTGATCGCGCCTCGCACGGGCCGCGTGCTCACAGTCTGTCGAGACGGTCTGCTGCGCGACTACATCCCGCACATGCTCTGAACGAAGCAGTGAACTCAGCAACACCCCCGCCACCTCTGCATCCAGCACGGCAAGTGAGAGCCATGCGATATTGAGTGTGATATTTGTCTCCATCAACACTGTTCCTCGTCTGTCCTATCTATTGCGCCTCAGTTCTCTCTATACGTGCATGCCGCTGCTGGCTTTCTGCACCTGGCTGTGGTACTCCTTGCTCTCCCTCCTCACGAGCTTGTCTTCTCGCTTGGACGACGCCATCGCGAGCTTCGGGTTCTTGTGCTCGTCCATGTGGATCACCTGGATCTGGTGCACGCGGTACTTCTCGCTCACCACGCTGTCTTCATGCCGCTCGTCGACACTCTCGTGGCAGTCACCGCCGTCTCTGCTCTCCTCCAAGTCGTCGTCCATGTCGCCGCTGGCGCCGAACTCTGTCGTGGCCACGCGCGTGTACTTTGTCATCTCGGTCTCGTGCTCCTGATCCACGGCCGCGTGCTTGAGGAACGTGTAGAACAGCATCCCGCTCGTCGCGATCACGAGCCCGAGCACGTTGAGCGGCATGAGATGGTCGCCGAAGATGAACACTGCGAGCACGACCTGTGTCACGTCCTTGAGGCTCCCGGCGATGCCGAGCGAGAGCGCCGACGTCTTCTTCACAAGCAAGATCTCGACGAAGATGAGCACGAACGCCAGGCAGCCGCTCACGAAGATGAAGCCCATGGACGCGGCAAATAGGTGTGGCTCGCGGATGAACTTGGACGCGAGCATCTGCTCGCCTTCGCTGAAGAGTGCGATCGGCAGCAGCCCGAAGGCGCTCGCGGGCGAGATGTAGTACACGACCGCGAGGATGCGGTTGGACGACTCGTCCATTTCCTTGAGCAGCGACTGCGTGAGCACCCAGCGCAGCGTGCCGATGACCGACGCCGCGAGCACGAGAACGAAGCCGTGGAGCACGAACTGCGTCGAGCCGTAGCTCGCGAGCGCGATGCCCGACGAGATGAGCAGGATCACGACGAAGAGCGAGTACGACGGCCGCTGGTGGCCCAGGCAGATCGAGAACAGCAGGTTCCTAGCGGTTCAAGCAGCACACGCGAGAGAGAAAGAGAGTGTGAGCGCTACAGTCATACTCCTAGCAGCAAGAACGAAGAGCTACGCTCATTCATACAGAAAGAGAGAGAGAGACGCACCAAACGTTGCCGCCGGACTTGACGATCGTGTAGAACGTGACCGTGATATAGAAGAACGAGAGGTTCGAGAGCATGATGTCAAGCGCCGTGCAGAGGCCGATGGGCACGGCGAGCCGCCAGTACGCGCGCGACGTGAGCGCGCCGGCAATCGACGCGCTGCTGCTGCAGGCGTTAACGACGCGGGACAGCAGGCACTTGACAAACATGTTGATGCACGTCATGGTCGTCGAGAACGGGTACCCGCCGCCGGCCCAGACGCGCAGAAACCACTTGTTGAAGAGCGTCATGCCGATGCTGATCGCGTACCAGAGCACGACGTAGACGCTCACGTCGAGCGCGTGCAGCGCCGTCTTGAAGTGGAACCGCCCGCCGCACACGCGCCGCCCGGCCTTGTGCTTGCTGCGCTGCAGCTGCCGCGTCGCCAGGCGCAGCAGCAGCGCCACCGAGAGCATCACGGAGCACGTCACCACGAGCGCCGTCGTCTGGCCCTCGTGTGTGTGCGCGGCGTGCACCGGGTCTGCGGACGCGGCATAGAGCGCCGCTGCCGCCGTGCTGCCCGAGGCTCCCGCGCCAGCGCCCGCGGCGAAGAACGCGCGCGCGGGCGCCGTGGGCCGCGCCGCCGGGACGTTCATCGCCTGCGTGTCGTCGTCGCGCGGCATGCTGGCGCTCTCGTGTACGCGACTGGGCTCGTGGAGGCGGAGCTGCTCCGGAGCGCGTGTGCGTCTGGTGTTTCACGACTGAGCGCTGAACGTCTCTGAGCAGCAGGTACAGCAGACGGTGGCTATAGTGGCCTTTGATGCTGCTATAAGCGAACTTCACATTGATGTGGGTCACATAACAAGCACTAAAACAACACAAGACCGACCTTCAAATCAGTCGCCTCGACACTGTTCTTTATTCTCATTCCCGCTCATCAATCAGCTCGGAGGACGAGCCAGCATGGCCCTCGCGTGCTTCGTCTCCTGCTCTCTGGCTGTGTGTCCGCGTGCTCATCGAGCTCTCCTGCGACTCGTCACCACCTCAGAAGAACTTGATGTAAATAACGAAGATCACGAAGAGCGCGATGGCCACGATCGGCCCGTACTGCCGGTAGATCGCCTGCATGCGCAGCTTCTTCGCACCCCACTTGAGATCCTTCGAGCGGTCCGCCAGGTTCGACGAGATGCGCGACACGTGCTCCACGCGCTCGCCGCGGTTCAGCACCTCCTGGATGTTCTTGCGCATGATGTTGTGGATGTCCGCGAGGTCGTCGTTCAGCCGGTGCATGTTCTGCGACGAGTTCGGGTCCGTGTACTCTTTCCGCTTCTTCTGGATGAACTTGTCTGTGGGCACATGCGATCCATTCATTCCGAGGACGTAAGCATTCTTCGTGCAGCACGTATCGATGGCACCTACCGCCACAACAACAATAATAATGCAAGCGCACCGAATTTGATGAACGCGTATGGACGCGCGACGGTCGTGACGACATCGCGCCAGTTGCCGCCGTAGTCGCGCTCGAGTTCCTCCACGAAGCCCGCGTGGATCTCTTCCAGGTACAGGAACGCGAGGCGCTTGGGGAAGCCGCGGTCCGACAGCGTCAGGTAGCACACGCCCTCCTGTATTAAGTAGCTGCGGACAGTCGCAGCAAGAATGCCCCACGTAAGAATGTCAACCCAGGAACAGGGTGAGGACCCTGATAATGCGTCACGTACTGGAAGGTGTACGAGCCGGACTCGATGCTGCACTTGGCCGGCGAGCGCTGGTCCAGCTTCTTCATCACTTGCTTCCCCTGTTGCATCCACCCGTCACATTAGCACGCGAGGATACACGACGACACGTGGAAAGAAAGATTCAGTCGCATGCGCTTCAGGACGCTGCGATCACCGCACAGAGCCCTTTTGAGAAAGCGTACCTGCTGCTTGTACGTGTCCAAGTTGCCGTTCGCATCACCAATGCTTTCCATCGACGCTACCTGCACACACACACACGAAGGAGAGAGAAACAACAAAGCATGCCCCGAGCATTGGGGTCAGCATCATCTCTGGTGGATGCTTCGTCGTGTCTCCTGCTGCGAGCAGCGTCTGTCCGCACGCAGCGACACAACGAACAGAACAAGCAGCAGCTCGCAGCGGATTCGCATAGAGAGAGACGCACCAGCAGCATGCCGTCGGAGACGCGCGCCACGAACGTGATGATCGGCATCTCGCTCGCTCGTACTTCCTTCGCTGTCGTTGGTTCCCTTTCTGGCTCGCTTTCGAGCTTTTGAAGCGACTGAATGCAGCGAGCGCTCGCAAAAAACGAAATGGAGCTGTATGATTTTTGTAAATCTGTGTTCTCTGCTCACTGCTTTATGTGATCTTGTACAAAAGTACTGCTTTAATTGGGTTGTGTTTTGATACAGCTATTCAAGATCTCATGAAATAGAGCAATGACCACTTCTGTAGTATTGTATACACTTCGTCTACTTTTGCGGAATACGTCATTTGCACTTTGTCGACGTCATTTGCACAGTATTACCGCAGTAGTCTTCTAAATAGCAGTAACTGCTCAAAGTAGCTGCAGCACATCTGTTCAGCACATTTGTAGCCATGAGCGGTCGCGATATTGATTCTGCTGAGCACGACGAAACGACGCGAGAGATCACTTCGAGTCGCCGACCACGACGCGCATGACGTCCGCGAGCGTGTCGCCGCTCTCGATGCCGCCTGCGCGCTCCATCACGCTGACGACAATCGCGAAGAGCTACTTGTCCACTGCCTCGTCGTAGTGGTGGTTGCACCCGAAGCCCATGGCGCTCACCGACGTGACGTAGAACTGCGCGGACGGCGCGAGGAACGGCGTGCGGCTCGCGAAGTGCAGCGTCTCGACGCTCGTCGCACCGTCGTCTGCAAAGCCACCTGGACCGGCAGTCTTGAAGACATGGCGCGTGGCGTGGGAATACCGCCCGATGCTCGAGACGATCGCGTCACCGCGGTCGCCATGGCATCAAAGACCGTCGCGCGCTCGTCTTTGCAGCGCTGTACGAGCTTCTCCAGGTTCGCCCGCATGCCCTCCATAAAGAGCACCGCGGAGCTGTTGTGCGGAGGCGGGATGGAAAAGTCCTGCTGGTCGGCGCAAGGCGCGATCAGCGGGACGAAGACCGGCGAGTGCTTGAGCACGAGCCTCGGCACGAGTCTCATGAGCGCGCGCAGCACTGGAGCCAGGATCGGATGCGGATCCAGCATGATGTTGTACAGCGAGTGTCGCACCGGCAGCTCCTGCAGTTCTTCCAGCGCTGCAGATGGAGAATCAGCCGTGAGCGAGAGCACGAACGCGGACGCGAGCACGTCGTTGAGGGTCGTGACGCCCGAGATGCCGTCCGAGACGTAGTGGTCCGCGATCAAGATCAGGCGCGCCTGGTCGGTCGCTCGGTCAGCCCACACGTGCAGATAGAAGACGAACTGCCCGTACCGATCGAGCGGCACGCCGACCTCGCGCTGGACAAACGCGAGCCACTGCAGGTCTGCGAGTCCACTGGAGTCCGTCTCATTCACCGTCAAGAGGTCGAAGCTCGCGATGTAGTGGACGGTGAGGTGCGGGTGGATCTCGGCGGCTGCGAACTCGTTCCTGAGCTGCTTGACGCGCATCTTCGGGTAGTGGTTGACCGTCTGCGCCAGAGCTGCAGGCGCGTGCGTGAGGGAGCCCGCGGCTTGACCCTTCACAAGCATCACGTGCGCGATCTCGAACGTGTGGTCGTCCGACATGGTGAACACGCGCTCGACGGATCGGAGTTCAATGCGCTGTCTGTTGCTGCCTCCGCGTGCCATCGTGAGTGCCAACCGAGAAATGAGTCCATGAGAAGCAAGCAAGCGGCTCGTGCAACGTGTGGCGATATAACCACAGGAGAGTGATGCATTGGACATTTGCATGTGGTGTACTGTGTCTTCTCGCTTTGTACCCATCGGAGACGACTGAGCCATCGATTGGGAAGTGCATCGGAGCTGATTGAGGCTTCGACGTCAAAACCCATTTATCATTTGCATTGTGGACTGAGATGCGTGGGTGTGCGAGAACTCACAGTGTACCACTCGATGACAATGGACTCGCCTTGACTTTGGTTGTCGCCTTCTCTGGATGGTAAGTGAGATGTACGTTGTCGTCGGAATGGTTGTTGACTGTGTCCACAGCAGGACGACTCGAATGACAGAGAAAAGCACAGAGTTGGCGAACAGCTCGTTTCCGTATAGAGCTGTCAAAACAGCCTGCTCCTATGGCACCCTAGACAGCATGAAGAGACCACAACAGCAACGTGAGTAACTCGATCCCACATGCCGGCTCTGCTGCCGCAATCTACATCGCGTCGACCGGCAAGCTCAGCTACTGCTTCATGCACAAGTACGAGGACGCGCTCGGCAAGAAACTCTTCGACGCGAGTGTCGAGTATGCTGTGAACGTGAGCAGCAGCAACACCATGCTCGATGTCGCGAATGCCGTCCAGCAGGCGCTTGGATAGCAGCGATACCCAATCCACGGTCCGGAAATCGGATCGCTACAATGTGAAGCCATCGTATCGGTTTACAGAGACTGGATATCTTCACCGGGAGGGCTGCGTGCACAAAATGACACCAACTTGGCTGTACGCACCCCATTTGCCGCCACTCACTCCATGATCGCTCGAGGTTCAGCTCGAGACTCAGACATAGCAGATACAAATTAGGGCATTCTAAGGGACAGCCAACCACCACCAACACTGCGGGGATATGAAGTGCGACCATCGTCATTGGAGGTTGGGCTTTCCAGCGAGTTTCCAAACTCTGTCGACGACGTCCTGCATCGTCTCCCGACCATCGACTTACCCCACCTGCTCCACACTGAACACGAACGCCACAAACAGCTTCTCCGCGTGCTCGTCGTTGTGCTTGTGCATCATTGAGTAGCACATCGTGTCCACCGAAGCGACGTACAAGCTCGCTGCTGGTCCGACATGCGGAATCGAAGAGTGCACGTGGACGCTTGAGATGGTCAAGTCTTCGAGTTGTCCGCCAAGCATCCGCATCTGGTGGACAAACGTGTACGGATACTTCCCGATGCTGGAGATATCCACATCCGATGTCGTCGAGTGAGGGATTCGCAAGTCTTCGAAGAACAGAGGGGGCGGCCGCGGATGTCATCCGCTCGTGCACAAAGAGATACGGGAGCAGCGCCATGCAGCTATCGAGCTGGCTGTTGATGTCGGACTTGAGCTGGCGGGCGAGATCCCAGAAGCAAGTGCTTTGCATGGCGACGCCAGATTTCAGTCTTGGTATATCACTCGCGAGCGCATAGCACCCGACTGGGTCTTCCTGAGGTGGACGCCTCACGCGCCTGCGCATGTTGTAGTCCAGCTCGCAAGCGAGCTTGAAGGGTGGATCCGACACTGACGACGACTTGTCGTTGCTGCTTGTTGTGACGCAGCACGCGACGACGACTGCCGCTGCGAGTGCGCCGAAGAACGTCACGCGCTCGTCTTTGCATCGCCCCAGTGCCGCCTGCATGTTCGCATGTATGCCCTGGCCAAAGAGAACCAAGGAACTATTGACTTGGACTGGGATCTGGAAGTCTGCTTGGTCGGCGCGGAGTGGGATCACGGGCTTCAAGCGCTTCAGCTCGCTCTTTAGCACGAGCTTGCCAAACAAACGCACGAGTCCCTTGGTCACGAGGTGCACCGCTCGACGGCGAGGTCACACCCAGAGATCGTAGAACGACGGAGGCAGGGCCAGCGGAGTAGCGAGACTCTTGGCATCATCATCTCGCAAGAGCTTTGAGGCGAACTCGAGCACGTCGTTGAGCACAATGAGTCCCGAGACGCCGTCCGGCATGTAGTGATCTGAGAACAGCATCAGTCGCAGCACGTTCTCGCCAGCGCAGCGCCACACGCGCAAGGAGAACGGGAAGCTCGCGTACCGGTCGAACAGGACATTCGCCTCGTGCTCGACGCAGCTCTCCCACTGGCCAAGCTCACACGACGCATTCCTCTCCACCACTTCGAGCAGCTTGTCTCGCACAATGGTCTTCGCCGTGATCTCAGGATGCACTTCTGCCATCGCGAACTCGCCGCGAACCTGCTTGGCGCGCATGCGCGGGTGCTTGTTAAACGTCAGTGCCGGCGCTTCGGGCGCGTGGAGCAGGAACGCGGCGATCGCGGCGCGAGATCCGCTGAACACCATGACGTGCGCGACCTTGGCGCTCCCGCCATCGATCATCACAGTCATGCGCTCGTAGCCGCGCAGTGGGACTCGCGTGTTGGGCATCGTGACAAGCGAGACATCGCTGGCTGAGCTTGGGTGGCTGGCGGATGGCGAATGGCTCTCGTGTGCGCCTCCAAGCAGCTGGCTCCAGAGTAAAAGACGAAGTGAGGACCTGTTCTTGTGATTGAAGGGGGTTGCGGCTGGCAAAGTGTGTCACCAGCAGCTCACAATCGTCATGTATCTTAGCTCGGGAAAATGATAAATCACATGAACCATCCGTCGAGGCTCGTCGGCGAAAACCACTATCATGCTCCTCTGTGTGAGAGGCTCAAAGCATAGAATCGCTCCGCACTATACCTACAGCGCCGTCTGGACTGCCTGCGCGACGTCGACCATGGTTTCGTTACCACCGACGCTCCCGATGCGCTCGATGGTCGCGACCATGGCGTCGAACAAGCGCTTGCCCTCGGGGTCGTCGTACTTGTGCATGAAGCCGTAGCTGAGCTTGTCTGTCGACGTGACGTAGATGGCTGCCGCAGAGCCGGCATGTGGGATCGAGTTACTTACGTGGATCGAGTCGATCGTCATGTGCTCCAGCTGACCTCCAGCTGCAGTCTGGAACGCATGCGAGGTCGTGTACCCATACTTGCCGATATTCGAGATGTTGATGTCCGTCGTGAGCGAGTGCGGCACGCGGATCCCACGCAGGAACTCTTGCGACAACTTCGTGTTCACGTACTTGTCCAGAAAGAGTATCGGCAGCGGCAGCAGGAAGCTTTGCAGCAGCTCGTCGACTTCTTGTTTCGACTTGCGCGCCAAGTCCCAGAAGCGAGCGACCTTCAGCTCCACGCCTTCTTTCGCGAAGCTCTCCAGCTCACTGGCGATCATGTACGCGCCGACTTGCACTTCTGGCGCGGGTGACGGCATGCGTTTGCGCATGTTGAGCGGCAGCTCCAGCGTGAGCTTGAACGGTGACGTCTTGTTGGCAATCTTGCTATTGTCCTTGCCGTCACTCCGATCGCCGGCAACGATAGAGTACGCGACGACGACCGCCGCCGCAAGCGCGCCGAAGAATGTCACGCCTTCGTCTTTGCACCGCTGCAGGGCTCGCTTCATGTTGTCTGGGGTGCCCTGGCTAAACAGCGCTGACGACGTGTTGATCGTGATGGGGATCGCGAGATCCGCCTGCCCAGCTCGCGGTGCAATGACCGGACGGAACTTTCGCACCTCCGCAACGTAGATAATCTTGCCGAGCAGCTTCACCAGGAACTTGCTCAGAGCGAGTCGCCATGGGTTGGCGCCGAGCCACATGTCGTAGAGCGACGGACGGAAGGGGAGTTCTTCTTCGCGGATTCCCAACTGGTGGTGCGCGTGATCCACACGCGAGAGTTCGGACGCGAACGTCGTGATGTCATTGAGGATCGCCATGCCCGAGATGCCGTCCGACATGAAGTGGTCGCAGAACAGCAGCACACGCAACACGTCTTGGTCCTGATACTGCCACACGCGCACGTAGAACGGCAAGTCCTCGTACCGGTCGAACGGGACGTGCCATTGCTGCTCCACGAACGTCTCCCAGCTCTCGCTCTCGCCGCCCTCGCGTCCGCTGATCTCTCGGATCTCGAGCAGGTTGCGACTCGAGACCGTCTCGAGCGTGATCTTGGGCTGGATCTCGGCCGTCGCGAACCTGTCGCGCACCTGCATGCCTCGCATGCGCGGGTGGCGGTTGAACGTGAGCACGAGCGCGTGCGGCAGGTGGGCGAGGAACGCCGCGAGGACGTCCTTGCTGCCTCGGACGGCCATGGCGTGCACGATCGTCAAGCTTCCGTGCTCGGCCATCGTGAACGTGCGCTCATAGCCTCGCAGTGGGAATCGGGTTCCCGAAGCCTCGCTCTGCATGGTCTGGATTGTCTGGTTGGCGCTGAGCTTGGAGGATATGATGCAAAGTGGAGTGCGCTGTGAACTCGGCGAATCGGAGAATGGCTGATGGACAAGTGCACGCCCTTTCACATGCCGTCGTCCTTCGCAGGTCGTGGTCGAGCGTTGCTGGCGAGCGTGCGGTTGATAGCGCAGGAAAGAAATCGCGGAGATCGTCGACAAGACTCAACTCACTTTTTCTGCTGGTGTGCGCCGACTAAGTGCGATTACGCACAGGCGAGTTGAGCCAACTCGCACACGGACTCGACTTCGCAGGACGGTCGCGATCTTTGAGACGGTCCTTGTTCTCTCTCTTCCGAGCTCAAGCTTGCATGTGCTTCAGCGCCACGGCCGCACTGATGCGAGCTCGTGGA
>JAADWH010000658.1:0-16731 GCA_023335995.1 Globisporangium nagaii
GGTCAAGACGAGCTCGTGGTGACGCTGCACCACGCGAAAAACTACAAACTGCACCGCTCGGAGTGTCCGCTCGCGACGCCCGAGCCACTCGAGCGCGTGCGCAAGGACATCACCAGCTGGGGAGACGTGATGCTCGCGTCGGTTCGAGAGAGCCTGCGCCGTGACACGCGAAATGCAAATCCGTGATGCTAAGTCAACGCAACTAATCGCACATGCGATGAGTGAAGGTTGCGCCGTAAAGCGATAGGGGCTGCACTGCATGCCAGTCGTGTGCATGTTCACCGATCGATCCTTGTGTCCTCTGATCACTGCTTCAACCTCAGGAAGAACTCATATTTACATTCGACACTGGAAGAATAGTGCTCTGTCGTCCTTTCTTTTCCTAGTGAAGTCAGCATTCGCCTGTCGATCAGCAGCTCCCGGGCAAGATGCACTTGCTCGCCAGGTGACAAGGAGTGCGTGCTGCCTGCGCCAATCTCTCGCTCCCGCGTCTTGCACAGATACCTAGTGCTCGCGCGATGCAGGGTCTGCGGAACCTACCACGGCGGTCACCTGAGGCGACGATACCATAGGTATAGAGTTGTCTGGCTGGTGTGTTGATGCAGCACTCGTCGCAACGATCGATCCGCTCTTGACAGCTCGATGAGGCTCCCATCACGCGTCTGGATACAGCGTCTCGCGCAGCGTGCGGTGCATCGACTCGCCCCAGCGCTCCATGTTCTCGCGCATCTCGTGCATCGCCATCTTGGGCACTTGGACTTCGGGTCGGTGCAGTCGCGAGTGCGACCAGCGCGAGAGTACGACCACGAGCTCTTCGACGTCTTCGTTGTGCGCATTCCGTACCAGCTGCGTGTGCGACGTGAGCTGCAGGATCGCGTTGATGTCTTTGCGCACGCGCTGCTCGGGGCGGTACGGGTACAGTTCGTCTTCGTCGACAAACTCGGCCGACATGAGCGCGTACTCGTGGCCATCGCTCTCGAGATCGTGCTCTATGTAATCCGAGAACAACACCGTGTTCGACTCGAGCAGCACATTGCTCGACGTCGTGCCCACGAGCCGGTTCTGCGAGATCGACTTATCCTGCATGTCGTCGTCCTCGCGGATGGTGATGTTCCCGAGCTTCTCCGAGATGCTGATCTCAATGTTGCAAAAGTAGAACTGCAGGATGTCCAGCACCTGCTTAACGCTCTGCACGCCTTCGAACTGCAAGATGCTGAAGCGCACGGCGCAGTAGTCCCCGTTCGGCGTCTCGAAGCGCTGGTCCTCGCAGTACGGCTTGCGAGGGTCGAGCGAGCCGCACCGGCGCCGAAGGAACGCGCGCGAGAGCTCCAGCTTCTTCTCCTTGAGCGCCGAGAGCGTGACGAACCGGTCGTTCCGGTCGCGGCCGAGTCTGATCGGGAGCGAGATCGGGCTGATCACCTGGGTCATCTGCAGGATAGCACCAGGAGGAGGGAACGGTCAGATTCAGAGGTGTCCAAGCTGAAGCATACTGAGCATACTAGGGTTGCAGAAACGTACTCCGTACTCGGAGAAGAGCACCTGCGCGTCTGCAAACTCGCCGAGCTGCTGCTGGAGCGTGTCGCGCAGCACGGCGTTTGTGAGGCGCTTGTGCTGCTTGGTCTGCGCCGAGCCGCCCTCGAGCGCGCGCCGCTTGAGCTCGGCCATTTGGAACTGCAGCTGCTCGAGCTCACACATCAGCTTCTCCTTCTCTTCCTGTCAGATTCGTCGGGCCATTCGTCCGTCAACAAGTCTGCTAGTCCAGCCCAATCCAGCCAATCGCCGATACAAGGTTCTATGAGTCGCTGAGGGAGCCGTACCTTGCGCACAGTGTGCGTGGCTTTGCGGAACTTGCGCTTGAGCCCTTTCTTCGTCTTGCCCGTGCTGCTCGCCGTGCTGCGCTCCGTGCGCACCGAGTCCGTGTCGCTCGCGTCCTCGTGCTCTCGTTTCGCGCGCTTGCTGCTCGTGGACGACCCCGAGTCGTCAAAGTCCTGCGCCGAGAGCGACGACGACGCCGTCGACGCGCTGGAGTTGAACGCGTCGTCGCTCTGCCTCGGCTCTCTCTCGCGCGACCGCTCCTGCTTCATCGCGACGCTGCTGCCGTCCACACGCTTGCTCTCCATCAGCGCCAGCAGCGCATGCGCCGAGCCGCGCGGATCGCCGCTGTTCATCGCGGCGCTCGGTGTCGTATTGGTCACTGTCGACACATTCATTCTCGTACGGTTGAGTCGAGGATAGTCAACGGATTGCGGGATCAACGGTGTTGATGATGACGCAGCGGGTCGGAACGCTGGCGCTCGTGGCTGGGAGCGTCTGCTGCTGTAGCCACGAGAGATGGCTGCTGCAGACAGAGACAGCGACGACGCGGCTGTGGTGTATTGCTGCTGCTGCTGCTGGTGGTTCATCATGCTGATCGCAGGCAGCGTCGCGGGCACAAACGACGAGGTGGAAGACGACGACGCAGACAACGACGAGTGCTGCTGTGCTGCTGGCGACGGGCGGCGGTTGCTCAGGAAGGCGCTGGTGAGAGGGTTCACTCCGACTGCTACTGCTGCTGTGGAGGCTGCTGTGACAGGCGCTGCGGCGGCTTTGGATGCGGGCGGCGCGCTGGCGGCGCTGGCGCGGCCGCACATCGTCGCGTTCATTCGCCTTCGTCTGCTGGTGAAGAGAGCTGGTGGCGAGTTGGTGGCGAGTTGTGCCTCATCACGTCGCAGAAAGCGTGGAAGAGAATGGGCTGAGGACGCCAGCTCCCTCTTTATGTTTTGGAATAGTGTGTTGTGTATGGCTCATTGCTCCGCTGGAGCCTTCTAACACGCGATACATTGTATGATTAGTCGCTTCGAGGAAGAATTGATAAAGTGAAAACAGGAGCCGAGGTATTGGGTAAAACCTTGACTCAAAGATAAAACCCTGTGATTACTCCCTGGTGATTATGACTTTGGAGAGTGGTGGTCTGGTGTCGAGAGTGAGGATCGTTTTTGCGCTGAACCAATCAGAGCGCGACAGAGAAAGCGCCAATCACAACGCTGTCTTCATTTCAGCATTCGCAGGCCGCTCAGGACGCGACTCCACGCCACGCCGCCAGCGAGACCGAGCGCGATGAGCGCCGTGGACGAGCCCAGCGACTTTGCGGGGCTGATGGCGGTGATGATGAGCGCGAGCACGAGCCTCACGTCTGCTGCCATGGACTTTCCTCCCGACGCGCCATTGGCACTCGCGCCGGACCTGCGATGGCTCGCTGTCCCTCCGGTTGCTGCTGTTGACGTCAAGAGCAGTTCAGACGACGCATCCGACCGACAGAGTCCTGTGGAGAACCAGAAACGCGACAGCGAGCGAGCCTCCAAGCGATCGAGGAAGCCGTGCAAGCCTACGTACTACGTGCGCAAGGTGAGTTCGCAGTTGTGTCAGATTTGATTTACAATGTGATCCCTGACAGATAAACTGTGATCTGCTCTTCTGTTACGCGCTTGCGCTTGCAGGAAGAGAAGAAAGCTCTGCTGAAGGAGATCGCGGAGCTGAAGTCCCAGATGGAGCTTCTGCAGCTGCGCGCTCCGGATCCCGACGCAGTTGTTCAAAATACACTGCTCCGCAAGCAAATCGCAAATGCGTTTCTCCGAGAAGAAGTCGTACGGCAGCAGCACTCGCTAGCACGGCTGCAGTCCGCCCACGCCAGCTACGTGGTGCGTACCAGCTGCGATGCCAGCCACAGCCTGTCTAGGAGCGACTCAATCGGTCGAAGCTGACTGGTGTGTGTTCACCAATCTGCGATGCACAGACCACGCAGCACTCGCTTCCGTTCCAGACACATATCAAGCTCGGAAGAGACTGGGACGAGCGCCGAGCAGTGCTTGCTTCGAAGAAAAACGAGGTGCTCGATGGCGCCATGCAGTACATGAGCGACCGCGTACAGTGCCTCGATCCGTCGGCTTCGCACAGCGAGACCTCGCGCTTTGAGACGCCAGAGGGGGACTTCTGCGTGCTGCGCTTCGACATCAACCCGATCCACGGCGCGAGGAGCGTGAGGCAGGTGTACGACGCGCTGGAGATGTTCTTATTCAGCATGGAGATCAGCATCTCCGAGATGCTCGGCGACATCACAATCCGCGAGGACGAGCAGCACGAGGAGCTCGGAGCGTCCCAGGTTCGCTACGTGTCGAGCGTCGGAGAAGCAGCGGTGCAGCTGGAGATGAACGCCGCCATGTTCTCAGAGTTCTCGAGCGGAGGTGACACAGGAGGTGGCGAGCTCGGCGTCATCGTGACGGACTTTGTCGACGAGGACGAGCTGTATCCGTATTCTCCGCACGATCGGATGCGCCAGGACGTCACAGCAGCCATGTTAGTGCGTTCCTTCGTGCGCAAGAAGAGTTCAGGAGCGACGCAGCGCCGCTGCCATCAGGAAGAAGGCGGTAGCGACGACACAGAGCTCGTGGTCGTGCTGACGCGGTGCTGCCTCGTGAAGGTTCATCGCGCCGAGCTGCCAATCACCATACGTACGCAGCACGCACTGCGCGAGCGTGTCGGACGCTGGGGCGACGTGATCCTCAAGAAAGTGGAGGAGAACCTCAGCGTCGCGACGTGAGTGAACTAGTAGGCAGCTTTCTGTATCCAAGAGCCTGGACACGCAACACAGAACAGAAGAGGACTTGATCTATGTGAGCGGTTTTCTTTTTCGTCCTCAGCGGATGGACATTTGAATACCAGTGCGGAATCGGTATTTGCACTGAGACGAGGCATTCATTTATGTCGGTGACAAGCCGCCGTCACTGAAACCTCACCAACGTTTCAGTTGTCTTCCCGGCTTTGCCATGCAAAGTGAAGAACAGAACCGAAGGTCGGACACGAATCTCACCGAAGTGCTCCGACGTCGGCTCATTTCGTCAGTGCCGCGCGAGCGAGGAGTATCACACGCTAGCAGCGATCACAGTGCTCGTGATGGCGACCAGGACGCTCCATCGCGAGCTGCAGGCGCTGCTGACTGGCCATGGAGCCCGCCTCGCCAGCGCGACCCAGCGACGCGAGGACAGCTTCAGTGCTGCGCACAACTTGACGCAGCCGCCGACCGACGAGATCGGATTGTTTCGCAACTGCTGCGACGACAAGCCTGTCTTGAGCGAGCGTGTCCACGACGCCGCGAATGTATTCCGCTGCGAGCTCCAGCAAATGAACGAGATTACTGTGTTAGCCAGCAAAAACGATCGAGCGAACGCCATCAGAGCCGCGAGTTGCCCGCGATCGAGCGGCACGACGAGCAAGAAGAGGAAGCCGACGTGCAGCATCCGCAAGGTGCCCATGCACCTGTTGCGATGTGGCCGTTGGTCTGATCCAGAAGCTCACATGTCCACTCTGTTCTCGGCTGCCATTTGCAGGAAGAGAAAGCCGCCCTCGAGCAACAGCTCCAGCGCTTGCAAGCTCAGATCGAGTCGCTCAAGACGAACCGATTCGATCCCCTGCTGGCACCTCGCCAGCTGGAGAACTTGCGACGTACGAACCAGTTGCTGCATGGCGTTGTGAAGAGACGGCAGCTCTCGTTTGCAGCGATCCAGTCGGCGATAGCAAATCAAGTGGTGCGGACTGACTCAAACACCTTCTGTCATCCTAGTCTCGGTACTCTTACTGCCACGATGTCTAACTGCTTGTACCTTCCGCTATGACTGCAGAGCACGCACAGCAGAGGACCACTCGATATGAGCATCACGCTCGGACGCGACTGGCACGAGCGCCGCGCGACGATGCTTGCTGCGAAGGATCAGATGCTTCGCGACGGTCTCCGCTACGTGATCGAGCGCACGCGGTTCCTGGGTCCAGGCATGCCGTTCACGGACAACTCGCGGTACGAGACTTCGAGTGGCGACTACTGCTCGCTCGTGTTCGACGTGATCCCGTTCGAAGGCGTGACGAGCGTCAGGGCGGTCTTCGACGCGCTCCAGTTCTACTTCCACAACATGGAGATCAGCATCTCGGAGCTGCTCGGCGAGCTCACGGTTCGCGAGGACGATGACACGCGACTGCAGAACACGTTCCAGAACCGGATTGTCTCGAATGTCGGTCACGGCGTCCAGATTGAGCTCAACTCGGTGATGTGCTGCGAGATGTTTCCGCCTGGAGCAGAGTACGGAGGCGGGCGAGAGTACGGTGTGATCGCCGCGTGCGTTGTCGACGACGACGCGCTGTTCCCGTACTCACCCGGGTCGCGGCTTCGACAGGACGCCACGGCGGCAGTGACAGTGACGCTGCAGCCTCGCATGCCTGCGAGCAAGCTACACGACGGAGAGAATGACGAGGAGCTCATGGTTGTGGTGACGCGCACGTGTCTGCTCAATCTCAGGAAGACGGAGCTGCCGATCCCATCGCATGTGATGCAGACGATGCGTGACGGGATCGAGAGGTGGGGCGACGCGATGATGAAGAAAGCGCGCGACATTGTGTATTCGCAGACGGTGCTGCCAGCGAGACGACTGCTTAGGACTGCCGAGATGTACGAGCTGCTAGAGGTTGACAGCATGTGAGCTGCGCGTGTCGGGAACGAGCGAGCTGGGAACACGGCGACATTCTCGTGAAAATTGTGTCGTAGACATACATATAATACCTCAAGACGAATGACAGCATCCTCGAATGGAGAGATGTCTGCGTGGAGCTTCAGGCTGACGAGTGGGTTTCTCGTCCGAGAGAAACATCGTTCGCGCCTCTTTGTTTGCGAGTTTTGATATGAACGCGCGAAGAAATCGGACTTTCGGTGCTTAAATGCGGATATTGGTATGTCCGCCAGCTGGTTTTGAGCAAATGCGATTGTTAAATGCGACTTTGTTGCAAAATACGAGATTGACCAGCACTCAGCCCTGCGACACGACACCACGAGTGCTGGTCGAAGTGGTGTCTTCGCTCTCTCGCGCAAATACGAATCCTCGCATGCTCACACGCAGAGCAACTTGCGTTCGCAGCAGCATCTCCGTTCGTTCGCGCAGCCTCCAGACGCGACGCCTCGACTCGCACCGCCCCTCTTACCTGCTTGCTGATGCCCCAAGAGCGGCATTCCTCAAGTGCCATCCGTCGTCACGAGCAGTTTCAATAAGATCCGGATATGAATGCGCTCGTCCAAGCACAGCCTCGCTCAGAGCGCAAGCACTCGAGCTATACGCGCAAGAAAGTGAGTGGCGATAGGCTGTGAGCCCGTCCGTCCATCTAAAGCCCGCGCTGAGAGCTGACATGTTCTCACTATGCAGGAGGAGAAAGCGGCGCTCCAGGAGAAGGTGCAGAGGCTGGAGGCGCAGCTCGAGACTCTGCGAGCGCACCACAGCATCGCAGCCAACCAAAGTTCTCAGAACACCCGCGTTTCGTATCACGAGCTCACGAGCGCGTTCTTGCGAGGCGTACTTCGCAATCAGCAGCTCTCGCTCGCGAGCTTCCACTCGACCTTGTCAGCCCACACTGTACGTTCTGCCGTGTCTCTCACCACCACGCATGGACTTATTCCTGAATGCATCGATCTGACATCCTGCTATCCTGCATGCACACAGGTGATACAAGAGAACCTGCCATTCGAGAACTTTATCCAGCTGGGACAACACTGGGACGAGCGGCAGTGCGCACTCGCGGCTCTGAAAGACAAGATGCTCCACAACGCGCTCCGCTATCTCCGGGAACGCACGCTGCACCTCAACCCAGCGACGCCGTTCGCTCAGACGTCCCGTGTCACCAGCCCAAGTGGAGACTACTGTGTCCATCATGTGGACATCACTCCGTTTGACGGTGTCGCCAACGCGAGACGGGTCTACAACGCGCTCCAGGACTATTTCTTCAACATGGAGATCAGCATCTCCGAGATGCTCGGGCACGTCATGGTTCGCGAGAACGACGAGGGCGACGAGCGCCACCGGTTCAACCACGGCGTCTCGCAGAACCGCTTTGTGTCCACGCTCGTCGACTCTGGTGTCCAGGTGGAGATGAACGCTGCGCGGTTCTCGAACTTCTACGACGCGCAGGACGGCGAGCGCGCGTTTGGAGTCATCGCAGGCGACTTCATCAACCGCGACGCGCTGTTCCCGTACTCACCAGCCGAGAGGGTGCGCCAGGACGTGACGGCTGTGCTTGCGATCACAACTGAACCGCGGAAGAAGGTTGGACAAGAAGAAGAGGAGGAGGAGGAGCTCGTGGTGGTGCTCACACGAGTCTGTCTGATCAAGCTGCGGCGAACGGACTTGCCAATCCCACCTCGTGTGCTGCAGGATCTGAAGGCGAGTGTCGACAGATCCATTGACGTGATGCTCATGAAAACAAAGGAGTTTGTTGACGCGCCGGTGAGGTAGATGCAGCACTAGTTTGATGTTGGACACGCTCTGTGGCGTTAGATGCAATAGGAAATGTGATAAAGTACAGATGTCAGACACCTAGACTTCAACCACTTCAACGATGTTGCCTGGCGCGACGGCACTGCTGTTGCTGCCGAAGTGCGGGTACAGGATGTCGTGCACGGTCTTGACCATTGTGTCGCCCCAGTTCTCGAAACTCGCGCGAATCGCGTGCATCTCGAGCGCTGGGATCGGCAAATCCGTGCGGCACAGGTTCAGAAAGCACGTGCGCGTCAGCACCACCACAAGCTCTTCTTCCTCCCCGCCTTCTTCACCACACAGCTGGTTGGTTTTCTTCTTGTTAGTGCTCTTCTTCTTGCGTGGCTGCAGCGACAGCGTGATCGCAGCGCAGACGTCGTTGCGCAGCCGCGTCGCGGGCGAGTACGGGTACAGCTCATCGTCGTTCACCGAGTCCGCGACGATGACGCCAAACTCGCCGCCATGCGTCACGTCGCTGGCTTCGTACAGTTTGCAGAACATGACCGAGTTCGTCTCTGACTGGACGTCGTCGCGCACGTTTGAGATGAGGCGGTTCTGCGAGATGCCCTGAAGACGCACGCCGTCTTCCTCGCGGATCGTGATGTTGCCCAGCAGCTCCGAGACGCTGATCTCCATGTTGAAAAAGTAGTTGAGCAGCGCGTCGAATACCTGTCTGACGTTCTGGACGCCGTCGAACGGGATCACGTCAAAGCGAATAGAGCGCAGGTCGCCGTCGTCGCCGGTGAACCGCGACACCTCAGAGAACGGTGTGCCTGAGTCCAGGAACCGCGTCCGCTCGGCGTGGTACAGCTGCGCGCTCTCGAGCTTCCTGTCCTTCATTCCCAGCAGCGTGGCATCGCGCTCAATCCAGTCTTTCCCCAGGTGGATGTGCGACTGGAAAGGCAGGGACTGGTGGGAGCTCTGCAGGTTATCCATGACAAGCACATACACACCAGATCAGCATCCCAGACTCTGCGTTGGCATCGTTATTGGCCACACCGCGCTCGAACGCACCACGTGCTTCCCGAACGCAGACTGCATCCTTGCGAACGAGAGCTGCTGATCCTGCACTGCGCCGCGGATAACCTCGCCCTCTGCCTGCTTGAGCAGAACCGACCGGCTGTGAGCAAGCGAACTGAACTGCGGATGGCTGGCGAGCAGCTCGTTCTCGCTCCTCAGGTGCTGCAGTTGCGCCTGCAGGTGCCGCACTTGCAGCTCGAGCGCCGATTTCTCTTCCTAGTAAGTGGATGGCGAGAGCCTCGTCAGCATCCCGTAACCTATATAAGCTAGCAGAGTGTATCGCTTACACACCTTGCGCACGTAGTACGTGGGCTTCCGTGTCTGTCGCGGACGCTTCGTCGCTGTTGCTAGGATCAGCACCGGCGCGCTCTGCTGCCTCTTCTTCTCCGCACTCTGCCCAGAGCCACTGCTGCCACTGCTGCTGCTGGCGTCCGTCATGACCTCCTCGAGCAGTTGGACGCTGCTAAGATCTACAGCATCTTGCTGAGGGTTTGGAGCACCGTCACTGAGCAGTATTTGCAGCGCCGAGTGGAGCTCATCGCCAGCAGATTCTGTTGGCAGCGGCTCGCTGGGTGGCGCTGCCGTCGTCTGGCTCAGCAGCACCTGCAGTACAGAGTCCAGGTCCATGGACACGACGTGCTGCTGCTCTCGTGGCGGCGCGAGCATCGCGTTCGGCTTCGCTGTTGGTCGAGGAGTGAGGTGGTGAGCGACTCTGAACGGCGCCACTTGTGAGTTTCCCACAGCACCAGTTCGGAGCTGTTCATCTGGGGAACATCACTCTGCACATCGAGTTCGGACAGCACACCCAGTATACCGATAGTGCAGATTCTGACACTACTATACCGGTGCAATATCGATCGGACTCGGAAAACTCTGCTCATCGTCACCTCGACAAGACAAGTCTCACAAGGCTCCAGCACACCCTTAAGCGCTCCCTCGACTCCATGCATCCAGGAGTTAACCATTCGCTTGCACATGCTACGTAAATTAATCATGGCAGACTGTTCTTGATGCAGTGCGAATGCAGCGGCCCTCGACGTATCTGCCAGGAACCCCGAAGACTCGCGCTACTGCTCTTCCACGAGTCTGCGGACTCGGTCAGACTCGGGCCCGCTGCTGTGCAGCTGCGGATACACGATACCGCTCACGGTGTTCATCATGGCGTCGCACCAGCCTTCGATCCGAGTCCGCAGCTGCTGCATCACGTGCACCGGGATCGGCAGATCCGTTTTCCGCAGGTTCAGCGAGGCTGCGCGCGTGAGCACCACGACTTGCTCGTCACCCGTCTCTTCTCCTAGCGCGTTCACCGTCTTGCGCGACTCCATCGACACTTTGATCGCTGCCGAGACATCGTTTCGGAGCCGCGACCCTGGCGAGTACGGATACAACTCGTCTTCGTCCACGAAGTCGACCACGAGGACGCCAAAGTCTCGCGCTCCGTCGCCGCCAGTGTCGCTGGCGTCAAAGTACTTGCAGAACATGACCGTATTGATCTCCACCTGGACGTCGTCGCGCACGCTCGAGACGAGGCGGTTCTGCGAGATGCCCTGGAGGCGAGCCCCGTCCTCTTCGTCCTCTCGGATCGTGATATCCCCGAGCACCTCGGAGACGCTGATCTCCATGTTCATGAGGTAGAAGAGTAGCGCGTCGAAGACCGTCTTGACGCTCGACACGCCCTCGAACGGCACAATATCGCACCGACGCACACACATGTCCCCGCTGCGACTCACAAACTTGGACGACTCTGCAAACGGTGCGCTGGGGTCCAGGAACTGCGTTCGCGCCGCCAGGTACCGCTGCGCTAGCTGGATTTTCTTGTCTTTGATTGACAACAGCGTCGCGTGGCGTACCGCCCAGTCTTTCTCCAGGCGGATGTACGACTCGAAGGGCATCTGCGTGTGGGTGCTCTAGGATCCAGGCAACACAAAGTCAGTGCGTTAGTGAGTACTACAGACGAACTACCTCGAGCGATTATAGGACAGTGAACTGGTGCGTACCATGTGATCACCAAAGGCAGACTGGGTCACTGCGAACGAAAGCTCCTGGTCCTGGACGACTTGGCGCAGCGCCTCGTTCTCAAATTGCCTCCGCGAGAGCGCTCTCTTGCGGTTCTCGGCGACCGAGGAACCTGGATGACTCGCTTCATCGCCTGGGCTCGTGGTAGCGCGCTGCAATTGTTCCAGCTGCGTCTGCAGGAGCTGCGATTGCAGCTGTAGCGACGTCTTCTCGGCCTGGGTCGATAGAACACACAGTGCGTATCAGTGTGAGTGTCAGCGTGGAGTGCTTTTCATACTTTGGCTTCAGGGGATACCAAAGAAGAGCGAGTCCACACCTTGCGCACAATGTACGACGGACGACAGTTCTTCCGTGACTCCTTCTTCTTCTTCGCAGCCGTCATTGCTGCTGTTGTGACTGCTGTCATGTTCTGCGGCACTGGCAACATCTCCCTGTGCTGCTCCAAGAATTCACTGGTGAGCTGTGGCGTGGAGCTCGCAGAACATTCGGGCATGTCCTCATCCTCTTCAGTCGGACAGCCACCGTTGGGCTCGCTCACAAACCACCAGTCGACGCCGTACCCGTCGTGCTGCTGCTGCTGCTGCTGCTGCTGCTGCTGATGTGGATGGCTGGAGGCGTACGGCGCCACACCTGGGGCGGCATCGTGCGCGTCACGCGAGCGCTGAGGCTCTGGTTGAGGCGCCAGCATTCTCTCGGTCGTCTCGGTTCTCCAGAATGCGAAAATGCGTGAAAATGACAGCGCAAATCACGAGGATAACCTTAAACTGTGTGTAAACACGCATATCTCAATCTCCACTTTACTATAAATACGCATACAAATGCTTCAGTGTTTGCAGTTATGAGCTCTAAAGTACGCAACATTTCGCCTCCGATTCTAGCGACATTATTTGATACAGCACGGTGCATGCCCATGACGTCAGCGACGTCACGCAGCCAACTTCAACAGCGATCGCTGTCCCCTATCTCCACAACAAGGACGCTCTGCTGGCCAGTCCGTCGTCTCGCTGCTCTGCGTGCTACTCAGGCGCACATGTATCTGGGCAAAGCACGGTGCGAGCGTGAGGCGATGCCGCGTGTACAATACGAGACTCTAACTTCCCTCGCGATGGAGATGCACCTAGGTGAACGCACGAAGCCTCCCAAAGCCGTGATCACTGCTAGAAGGCGAATACCATCCTGACGGACACCGTGAGTGCATTGACAGGCAGCCGACGCCTGTCGTAGTCACGACGCTGACGTACCAGACACACTTGGGACTACTGTCACAGCTGCAGAAGTCCTGGCGCGACTGCTGTGCGCGCTCTCGTACATCGCCTGCACCATCCGGTCGCCCCACGTGCCGATGCTCGCGCGCATCTCCTGGATCACCGTCACGTCGTGGTTCACCGAGGACTTGTGCAGCTTTGTCTGCGACCAGCGCATCAGCACGACGCTCCTCGCTTCATCAGCTTTGTCGTCGCCGTCGCCTTCGCCACCACCGTTAGGAGCGCATCTGGACTGAGTCTGCACTGTGAAGATGCACGACGTATCACGCCGCACGCGCTCATCCGGGCGGTACGGATACATCTCGTCGTCGTCGATCCACTCGAGCACGATGATTCCAAACGCGTCGTCGTCGTCGTCACCATCCTCCTCTCCTTCCGTTACTGCCCGATCGCCTCTCGACTGCTCGAAATCCGCAAACACGGCGACGTTCGTCTCGACACAGGCGTCGGTCCTTATCATGCCCACGAGCCGATGCTGCGAGAGCCACGCATCACCCGAGTCGTCGTTCTCGCGGATCGCGATGTGGCCCATCATCTCGGAGAACGTGATCTCGATGTTGCGGATCTGGAAGAAGAGCGTGTCGAACACGCGCTTGACGCTCCGCGAGCTCGGTCCGAGCGGCACGATGTCAAAGCCCAGCGCGCAGTAGTCACCGTCCGAGGTCTCGTACCGCTCCTGCTCAGTGAACACCTTGAAGACGTCCATGCCCTGGCTACGCTGCGATATGAACCGCCTGGCTTCGTGCAGCACGCGCTCGCGGGCAGCGACGAGCGTCTGCTGGCGCTGCTCGGGGTCGCGGCCGAGACGGATCGTCGTGTGGATCGGGCTGACCTCCTGAAGGCTCTGCAAATGCATATATTGAGACTGTGAGCTGCATGGCTAGGCTTGGCAGGACTGCATGCGAGATGCGAGCGTACCGAGTACTTGGAGACCATGGCTTGGAGTCCTGCGAGCGCGAACTGTTGGCTCTGGAGCGCGTCGCGCAGGAAGTGCCGCGTGTAGCTGCTCTTCGCCAGGCTGCTTGATCTGCTGGCAGAGCTGTCTTCGCGACCACCGCCGTTATCCTCATCATCAGCGGCGTCAGTCGCAGACGACTTGGTAGCGTCCTGAACCAGCGACTGGTACTTGAGCGCTCGGAGCTCACGCTCCAGATCCTGCACGCGCGTCTGGAGAACCTCGATCTCGTCCTGAGCGTTTGGGTATACAGCAGTCGTCCATACACTCTCACAGTCAGTAGAGAGCAAGTTGACGAACAGCTAGTCGCTGTGCATGATCGAGTAAATGGCTGACACGCACTCTCCGGACATTATACGTGGCTCTCCGCTTGCGCTTCTTGGCTTGCGGGGCAGAGTCGTCCGCAGCTGCTGGCGCTGCAACAAACGTGCGGCGCTCGCCTCCAGACTCGCTCTGCGAGCCACTCGAGTGCTCGTCGTCTGCGGCGGCGACGATGCTGCGGCGCTGCCGACGGGACTCGCGTTCTTCCTGCGATGGCGTCATTTTCGAGTTTGAGCGCCTGAGGCGATAATGGCGGAGCATTATGAGTATACGTGTTTGGCTGATGCGGTATACGAATGCACGTATAGCTGCTCTATTTGTTCTCTATAGTGACGAAAGTGAGGGAAATATGCCGCCGATCCGCTGTTGCTGGCTGACAAGATCCATCTGCAATCCACTACTAGCAATACTGTTGCTGCTGCTGCTGCTGCTGAAGCCCGGATTCAAGAGAGTGTGGCGCATGTTGCGGAGCATCTCGTCGCTCCAGCGACCGTAGGTGTCACGGATCTCCTGCAGCGTGCTGCTCGGGATCGGCAGGTCGGACTTGTGGAGCTTGGCGAGCGACCAGCGCTTCAAAACCACAATGAGCTCCTCGTCCTCGCTCTCTCCGTCTTCCTGGTCGCTGGCCTCGACGGCGCTACTGCGACTGCCAGCCTCGCTCTTCACTGGCGTGCTGATCTTCTTCTTCGGCTTCTTCGTCTTCACGATGTGCGGCGACACTGTCATCATCGACGACACGTCGCGCCGGACTCTCTCGAGCGGGCGGTACGGGTACTGCTCGTCTTCGTCCACAAAGTCGCTCGCAATCACACCGAAGCCGTCGCTCAGACCGCTCTCACCACTGTCATCTCTTTCGCCATCGTCGTCAACGTCACCAGCCGTTGATCGCTTGCCATTCTCGACATACTCCGAGAAGAGCACGGTGTTGGACTCGCTCTGGATGCTGGTGTCGATGCGCGTGACGAGCCGCAGGTGCGAGATGCTGCCGTCACTGCTGTCGTCGTCCTCGCGGATCGTGATGTGGCCGAGCGTCTCGGAGATCGTGATCTCGATGTTGCTGATGTAGAAGAGCATCGCGTCGAAGACAGCCTTGACCGACCGCGCGCCGCGCACAGGGATAACCTCGAACCGGAGCGAGCACAGGTCGCCGCCTGGAGTCTCGAAGCGCTCTTCCTCCGAGTACGTCTTGGTCTCGTCGAGCCCTCTACTGCGCTCAGCGAGGTAATGCTTGGCTTCGCGGATCTTGTACTCCTTGAGCTGCAGCAGCGTCTCACGGCGAGCGTGAGGATCTGAGCCGAGGCGGATCGTCGTCTCGATCGGACTGTGTTCCTGGATACTCTGTTTGTTTACCACACATCGCCACGCCACACAAGGTTAGCTAGCAATACACTTCGGCTCACAGGAAGCTGATAGAGAACGCACCGAATAGTTGGAGAGCATCGCCTGCAAACCGGCAACCGCGAGCTGGTGCTTCTGGATCGCGTCGGTCAGGATGTTCTTCGTGAGCCGCTTGCGCGCCTGGGGTTGCGTCGTGCGGTAGCCGCCACGCACGACGGTCTGGTACTTGAGCGTGTTGAGTTGGCCCTGGAGCTCGTCCAGGTGCTTCAGCAGCGCCTCTTTCTCCTCCTTGCGCGCGAGGTACGACGCCTTGCGCTTCGGTCGCTTCTTCTGCTGTAGCTGGAGCGCTGCAGCTGTCGTCGTCGTCGATGATCCACCAGAAGCTCTCGCTTTCGATGCAGACGGCACAGGAGCGCGCTTGGGACGCTTCGGCGCTGCGATTGGCTTCGAGCTGCTCAGAGGCAGCGGCGTCAACGCCTGAGACACGATGCTGCTGCTTCTCACACGAGCCGAGGTCCGTCGCGGCGGCAGCAGCTCCAGCTCGTCCTTCAGAACCGGGTCCTCACCACCGCGCAGGAGCAGCTGGAACGACTGGCGCGGCGGCGAGCAGAATACCGAGCCGAAGTCCTGTGCATCACTGGCGCCGGTCTGCGCCTGCGCACCGAGGAAGCTGTTGTCGTATGCATACCCGCCTCTGCTGTACGGGTGATGGTACGGCGGCGTCGACACGGAGGCGGCCGACACCGAGTCTGGCGCAGTGTCCACGAGGAACGGCGAGATCGGGAGATCCAGCATTTGAGGCGCTCTCGCTGGACGGGACGCTGGGGGCGGAGCTGCTGCGCGTGAAGCGGCGGCACAGTGCGAGCTGCGAGTGAATGGGAGTGGACTGCAAGAATGAGCAATTGGCGATTCGTTGGTCGGCCAATTGCGAAATGTGCGTGGCGTAAACAGCGCGATTGTGATGACGGGAGCGAGATCGGGAACGCAGTCTGCTGCTGCTGAGATGTCTGGACTGGCTCATGCTTCTGCCGCTTGCCTGATGAGTGGAGTGAACTGAACTTGTGACGAAGCAGCCCTGAAGCGTACTTTGCGATCGCATCGGGTTTTACTTTTTCAGTTGGGCATTAGTATGCGTATGTAGACATCCATTGGGTATAATAGCGGATATAGATGAGAGTCGCTCCAGAAATCACAGCGAGGGATTATGCCAAAAGTGTAGGTTTTGGATGCGCGAATGCAACTCATCCAGGTGATCCTCTCTCACGACGAGCTCCGTTCGCGACGAGCTCCCAGTTCAGGAACGCGAGCATGGCTCTCGTACTAGTGCTAGTGCAGAGAGAGCAGCACTCCGCTTGGCGCTATAAGCTTGTCGTGGCCGGGATGCCTCACAGGACAGCCACACGAAAGCCTCAGCATGTGACATGCGCGTGCGGGTTGGTTGACGAAACACAGCATGGCGGATCGTGTGGTGGTCTGTCCCTCGTTAACTCGCTGA
>JAADWH010000659.1:0-16726 GCA_023335995.1 Globisporangium nagaii
AGGAGAATCGCGAACCCGGTCAACTCGACGTTCTCCGCGCGCCTCCGCGTTCTCTCGACAGGCGGCATGGGTGAGGCAGCTGGGTGGTGCGTTCGTGCTTGAGGCGGGTCTGACGTCTCGAGAGGCAAGCGGGGAGTCGTGGTGCGCTGTGTGTGTTTGCTGCTCCGCTGGACTCTGGTTCGCCTTGCGGTGGAGCTCTTGCTCTCGAGAGTTTGATTGGGAGTCCTTGGAACGTAACTTTGTCTTCTGAAACGGATCGAGTTGTGCATGCGTCGCGCAATGCTGGTCATTTCTTGGACGCGCTGCCGAGCCGCTGCCAGTCAACGGAAGTGCTCAACAGCGGCACGAATGGCGCCATCACAGCAGGGCATCGCCACTTCAGACAAACGCTGGTAAAGCAATTGGTTTAGCAGCGAGTTTCCGTGCCTGCCTTCATTCTGGCGTGTAAAGTTGTGCGCGTCACTTGTCTTCTCGTCGTCGCTCGAGCTCCTTTGCGAGATGACTGTCCTCGTGGAGGTGTGTGGAAGGCAACTGGTGCTGCTCGGGTTTAAAAAATTTCTTCAAAAACTACGTCACTTACACCTTGTCCTCATCTCCTTCTTTTCATCGTCATCGTCATTGTCGTCGTCTTCCTACATTATTAGTTCTACGCATTCTTTGTCACATGCATGTGCGTGGTGGCAGGTTTACCTCTTTCGGCTCTTGTTGATCTCCAGGATGATGGACTGCAACTCAATGCACTGCTCTCGCATGAGCTCCAGGTCGTATCGCAGGTTACGGTTCTCGATCTTGAGCATCGAGTTCTCGTCCTCCAGCGAAATACCGCTTGAGCTGGCAGTGCTGCCGCTGCCGCGTCCTTTCATGAAGCCCTTCGCCTTCATTGACAGACTCTCCATTCGCTTCAGGCTGTTGCGTCGTTCGAAGTCTTCGCTGTTGCCCATGTTGCTCTGCATCGCCTTGAAGCGCTCGAGCGCCGACTTCCCGCCGCTTTCTCCAGCAGGGTCGTTTCCGAAGCCTTCGTCGTTGTCCGAGTCGTCGATCTCGTCCACCCACTGTCCGCCGTCGTCGCTGTCGCTCTCGGATTCGGACTCCGCGTAGTGAACGGGTACCTCGGTGTTGGTGTACTTCTTCCAGCCGCGCTGGATGCGCACGATGGCGCGGCGCTGGAAGCGGTACTCCTTTCTCTCGAGACCCATGCGCATCACGGACTGGATCTTGATCGCAGCAATGATCTTGCGATGCAGCCGGCGGCGCTCGATGAAGCCCAGCACGATCTTCTGGATGCACGTTGCTTCGTAGTACATGAAGTCCGACTTCATGGCTTCGAGCTCTTCCATCACGCCGTTCTTGAAGTAGATCAGAGTCTTCCCCATTTGGTATTCCAGAGGCGACTTGCGTCCGATCGAGTTCATAAAAATCGTGCACGTCCGTCGAACGTCTGGGCTGTGCATCGACGGCGGGAACATGATCGCGTAGCGCGTCGCCAACTCCTGTGGCGTGAGTCGGCTCGGGTATCCGGAGCGAGTGATGCGAATCGCTTCAATCACACCCGCAGAACGCAGCTGCTCGACGACCATGCGCTTGTTGAACTCCGTCGGGCTCTTGTTCGAGTTCGGCTTGATGCAACGGATGTAGTGCGTGTTCGTGACAGAGATGTTCTCCATCAGCTGGGTCAACGACACCTTGAACTGGGAGCCCAGACTCTTCATGCCATTCTTGCTGCGAGCGCCGCTGCTGTCGGTTACGCAGTCGTTGTCGTCGAAAAGCTCCACGAGAAGGTTGATGTCGCTCGACTGGATCAGATCCAGAAGATCCTTCTGCAGCGAATCGCGGTGCTTCTCCATGAACCCGACCGTCTCGTAGGTCACGGACCCGGCGTAGTGGTTGATGATAAACTGCGTGCGTTTCACCTTCGGGAAGTCGATATGCGGGTTCACATCGGCGCCCTTCTTGTGGTGGTTGGTCTTGATCTTGTTCACCAGCGCCTCTTCCGTGCCGCGTGCCTGGCGCAAGTGGTCGTTCATCAGCGCAATGATGCCGAGCTTGCCATCGATGACTTCCACGATGTCCTTGTTGTCTTGGTACTGGATGTGATCCCACTGGAGTCCTTCGCGGACGTACTCGTCTTCGACAGTCTTGAACACATCGGTCGTGAACTTCTGCTGCAGCTTCTCGTTCGCGTAGTTGATGCAGAATTGCTCGAAGCCGTTCTGCGCAAAGTCTTCGAAGCCGAAGATATCCAGCACGCCGATCTGTCCGTGGATCAGGCTTTCGTCCGAGCTGATTGCGCAGTTGATCTTCTGCACCATCCAGTCGAACATCTTCGAGTAAACCGTCTTGGCGAGTGCGTCACGGTTCTCCACAGCCTCCACGGGATCCATCGGGACTGTCACCGAGTCGTTGCGGGTGATCACAGTGCGATTGCAGAGCGCTTCCTCAATGCTGCCGGTGGGCAACGCAAAGTTCTTCGCGACCTTTGACAGCGCTTGCGTGCTCGAGATTCGCGATCCACTCTCTCCGCTCTGCTCAAACTCGATCTCTCCCAAGTGAAGAATACCCGCTAGAATCTGGAACAGCACCGTCTGGTCCGACGCGCTCAGTCCGATCAACGACAAAGAGTTGCGCGTCCCGGCGAGCCACTTGCTGTCGTCCATGCCATCGATAGCCATGTCGCTCAGTGCGCCAGTGTACTGGTACGTGAACGACGGGTCCAGCTGGAAGTTCTGGAGCTCGCTCTTCGACAAGCCCTTCAGCATCTGGTAGAAGATGTGGTAATTGCGCTCGCCCTCGGCGATGGAGACAACGCGAGACTTCTCCAGCAGGTACGTCTCGCACTTCGCACCAATCAGCTTCCCGCGGTCGTTGAACTGGAGCTGCGTGAACTTGCCGAAACGGGAACTGTTGTCGTTGCGAGTGGTCTTGGCATTCCCGAACGACTCGAGCAGTGGGTTCACGTCGATCACCTTCGCGATCGTCTTGTCTTTTCGGCCACCAGCAACAGTGGCCAGGTGGTTCATCACAATCTTCGTGGTCTCCGTTTTCCCTGCACCAGATTCACCGCTGACCAAAATGCTCTGGTTTGTCTGACTCGACGTCAGGTGCTTGTACGCGGCAGTCGACGTGGAGTAAACGTGCGGCGGCAAAGAGTCGCGAGGCTTCTTCAGGTACTGCTCATGCAGCTGGTCGCCGTAGATGTTGTCGATCCACTTGTACGGGTTCACCGCGATCACAATCTCGTTGGTGTACGTGTCTGCGAGGAGAAAACAACGACATGTCAGCAAGCCTCCACACGCATCCAGTCTGCAACAAGCAAGCAGCACTTACAGGGCTTCGAGGCTTCAAATCGCTGCTTCAAGTTGAACAGGATCGACGGTTCGTTCAAGTAGCGCAACAAGCGCATGTCTTCAACGCCGCTCGGGTTGTCCTGCAAGATCGCAACCGGCAGCGACTCAATCTCCGTGGCACTCGGTCCGGCAACAGCGCGAATCGTGTCGGGGTCTTTCAGATCCACCACTCGCTTCTCAGTCTCGCCCGAGTCGAGCGTCGCCTGAATTGTCACCTCCTTCGTACGCGTGTTGTACTCCACGATCTCAGATAGCAGCCACACCTCCTCCCTATCCGGGACGTAGCACTGGACGCCCGGGACAATCAGATTCTGCTTCGCTCCAGCAGCACCCGCAGCTTGTTGCCGACGCTGCTCTTCTTTCAGCTGCAGCTGCTCGTCCATGAACTTCTTGCGCTTGTCTTCAAGACTGAAGTTGCTTTTCCGCGCACGGCCGCGAGCTGCCATGTACGTTCGGCGCTTGCGGAGGTAGTTGCCTTTTCCCGTTGATCGCGGAGCAAGCTTCCGTGGAGTGAACGGGATTCGCGATGGACGGGTGGATACTGGAGCGGGAGTCGGAGCTGCAGCCACCGGCTGTGTGGCGGTGGACGCCTTCCTCGACGCCTGCTTGCCGCCAAAAGGGTTGAATCCTGCGAACGAAGGCGCCTTCTTTCTCGTCTCGGGGGCATTCGAGATACTCGGAGCGACAGTCGTTGTTGCCAGGAATGCTGCGAGTTTGTTTTGCTGCGAATTGGAGCGAGACTTCACGGCGCCTGCCGCAGGAGGCTGCTTCATCATGAAGTCCTTCAGCTTGTTGCCTTCGCCAGAAGTGGTCCGCGTTTGCAGACGACCTGGAGACTTTGTCGCACCCGAGAACGGCGACGCCTTGGCGCCTTTCGGAGAAAAGACGGCTTTGCGCTTCGCAAACTCGTCGCTCGAGTTCTTCCGTCGCAGATCTGGCGCCGTCGCTGCTGCTGCGGGGATCGACGAGTTGGTGCCGATCGACGCTGCTGTTGGAGGAACCGCCTTCATGAACGCCGACAGGTTGGACGCCGTGGCTGGACCCGAGCCTGGTGGCGCAACTACCGGAGCAGGCGGGTTCGTCTTCATGAACGCAGCAAACTTGGATCGCGCGTCGTTGGCGGCGCTGCCCGTCTGCGGTGTCCCCGGCGCCGTCTTCTTCAGCTCTCGGGGAGGAGTCACAGGGCTCGGTGGCAGCTTGAGCTCCTTGCGTGATGGCGCTCGCTTCGGTGGACCTGCTGGCCTCGACACGTGTTCCAAAGGTGCTTCACGGGATGGCGGAACCTGCGTGAGGAACGCGTTCAGTCGCGAGTTGTTCGCACCACCACTGAGCGTCCGGCTCTGTTGGCGTGGCGGCGACGGCGGCGGCGAGAAGCTTCTCGGAGACGCTCCGCTCTGAGGCGACATCGGTGGCGTCGTCGTCTCGCCGAACTGGGGAGACATGGGAGGCGGAGTCGCCGGCGACATCGGCGGCGTGCCTTCGTCGGTCGGTGGACTGCTCGACTGTTTCTTCTTCTTCGAGAAGAAGCCGCCTTTCATGAACGCCGAGAGCTTGTTGCTGCCGTTCTTCTTCTGCCCCTGCGGTGACGCCTGGCCGTGAGAGCTCCCCGACGACGTCTGACTCTCCGAGTCCGATAGTGGGTTCCCGCCGCCGCCACCGTCGACGTCGCCACCGCCATCCGAGTCGTACGCGTCGCCATATGTCATCCCACCGAACTTGTCGTAGAGCAGCGAGAGCGTCGTGAGCACTGCGACAAAGTCGTTGCCGTCCATCAGGTCATCGGGCTGGAAGATGTCGGCGTCGCGCAGCCCCTTCGCCTTGCACCACTCGCTGAAGAGGCGGATGTTGGCTTTCGAGTGGAACATCGTGTTGAGCTTGTTCACCTTGATATTCGCGGCCGGGTCGATCGCGTTCGCGAGCATGCACAGCATCTGGCCGTCCTGCAGCATCACCGACAGGTGCTCGCCATCGTTGATCTGCTCCGTGACCTGGCAGATCCAGTCCTGCAGCTCTTCCGCGCGCCGCATCCTACCGGAACTGCTCCTGTGTGTGTGTGCTGCTGTAGTTGTTGTTGTCGCCGCTGCTGCTGCTGTTCTTGTTCGCAAGGAAGCGCCGCCTGTTCAGTCGTACGCGACGCGAGTCTCTTTGACAGACACGCACTCGCACACAGACAGACAGAGAGACTCACTCACTCGCTCGCGTGCACGAGGTGTTCGCTGAGCTGGATCGATAAGGGAGGGAGGGAAGGGATACACTCGCGCGTCGAGAGTTCAGATGGCCGCGTGGGGGCGGATGAATCGCAGGAGCCGCGCCGATCGGTCGATAGGCACAAGCAGACAGACACGCGGGGAAGAAACGACCGTCCGCACGCACGCCGCCTTCTCTTTTTCCTCTGGGGCGTCCGTCTCGAGCCGCGTCGCGTGCGATGGAGGCGCTGCGCTTGTTGCTGCGCTGCTCGTTGCTTGTTTCCGCCCCGCGCTTTCTCGCTCGTTCCTCCTGTTGGGAGTGCGTGTTACCCACCCCCGCTCTTCTACAGGCGCGCAAGCATCACACATGAGTCAAAGATGATATCCTGTGAAAATAGATAAGGTGTGGATGGTGCAGATCTCAGTGATGCTCGCTAAACACCGAATGAAATGGATGTGTCATTGCATATCCCTTGCAAAGTAGATAGGCATATCAGTGTTGACTTCAGCCGGACCGGACTGCGCGCAGCGGGCAAGTGGCCGGTTACCCGTTTCACCTTTCAAGTTTTTGGCTCTTTTCCCACCCAATCGACTCGACTGGCTTTCTGAGGTTGCGGGGAGCAGCAAGAGAAAGAGAGAGAAGGAGAAAGAGAGAGAGGGAGGAGGAAATCGCAAAGCAACGACGCGACGCGCATAAACAGGGAATCTCTCGGACTCGATTGGTCCAGGGAGACACAATCCCTGCTTATCTGCGCTATCAGGGCTGCGGAACTGAACAAGCGGACGACGGACCCTATTCTCGCACGCGGACAAAGCACGCGCTGCATGCCTGCCGTGCATGTGCATAGCTATTCCAAGCATGCCATTTTCTCGATCGACTTTTTGGCAAGCAAAACGAGGCTCCTCTGAACCAAAGCGATTCTGCCGCGTAGGCATATATCCTTCCACGCATACTCCCAAGTATGCACGCAAGCAGGTTCTCCACAGAAAAATAGAAGCCAGTTCCTCTCGCTGCATCTTGGCTCGAAATCGAACGCGTGATGCCGCTCGATACTCAAGCCCAGTCAAAAGTCCAGTTTGTTCGGTAGAATTGAACCCATGTGAGCATCGACGGCGAAAAGCGCTCGTGCAAGAAGACGAGTGCAGCCCCAAGCGCTGCCAGTCTCTCGCATCGGTCACGACGATGCCATTGCGATGCGGATGCGATAAGAAAGCGCCTTTGGCGTTCGAGTCCGCTGACATCCTCGTCGCTCGCGCTGAGCGTCGTGGGTATGTGCTGTGCGATCGTTCGTTCCGCCCCCTCCTGTCCTCGCCGTCGTCCGTCCGTCCGTCCGTCTGTGCGGAATGACGCCAGACGTGCTTGTTTGTCTCTGTGAGCAAGTGAACTTGCTTTCTTCTTCACACATCTGCCCTGTGGCGACACGCACTGTGCTGCTGCTCTGGATCTCCTCCACAAACACGCAAACGACAGAACGAGCGTCGCCAGCCTGCTCGTCGTGTGCAATGCGCGTCGAGGCGTGATGGCGCTCACAGGGCTTCGCGGTTCCTGCCTGCCAGTTGCGATCGCAGAAAGGTGGTTCGCTCTCGCACTCGCACTTGACCGAGCAGATGCGGTTCGAGGGTCCACTAATGTGTCTGTCATGTACTGTACACTTTTACTCTCGTTTCACTGTCCTGGATACGTCATAAGCATTCCAGCTGTAGCTGTGGAGTTGTAAAGCGCATGTGACTTACAGCAAGAACCGATCCACTCGCAGCGATCTTGCCGTAAATGTGCAATTCCTACAGCGGACTTGTATCTGCCTGCGCTCTTATTTTGCGCCGCTCTCGAGCATACTGAACCCAAGTGCCGCCTGGTTTCTTCCGCGGATTCTTGAAGTTCCACTCTCAAAAAGGCAAGAACGAAAGATCCAAAGGCTCCGAAGCACCAGCACCAGCACCGCGAGGAGCCCACTCGCTGCTCCACCCCACCACCAGCACCACGCCCCAAGACCCACAGTCGCTTGCAATGCGCTCGCACGGAAGAGCTCGGCAGCCTGCACTGCTGCTGCTGCACGTACTGCTCGCCGCGCTCGTGCTGGCGCCAGCGCACGTGCGCGCGAGCGTCTTCTCGGGCTTCACGGTTGGTCGCCAGTTCGAGTACATCGGCAAGTTCTGCTTCACATGGAAGCCGACGCTCGAAGAGCTCGCAGGGGTGCGTCCTCTGTGTATCTCTCTCTCTCTTACTATGCATACCGTTTCACGGATATGCTGACTGATCGTGCATCGTGCGTTGCGTTGCTCTGTGAACAGCGCATTGCGGGCGAAGTGCAGACCGACGTGCAGGACCTGCAGCTCGCGATCTACGACGACGAAGAGCTCTTCTGGGAGTACATCATGACTGACGACGACTGCGACTGCCTGTGCAAGATCTCGCCCGAGCACACCAAGGCCGTGTACAACGTCAGCGCGACGACAGAGCTGTCGCTACCGTTCACGTTCAGCTTCGACATCCACGAGCACCTGCGACCGCGCTTCTGGTATGTCGCGCTCGCGCGCTGCGTGCCCGGCGGGGACTCGTACAAGCCGTCGTTCACGCAGATCACCGAATCGAACTTCAAGAAGTACTACTTCACGTCGTGGTACAGCATCCACATGACGCAGGCGAACGGCAGCGAGCTCCCCGTGCAGCAGCAGGGCATGACGGTCATCTACGGACTCATGACGGTGCTCTCTACCGCTGCGGCACTCGTGCAAACAGTCGCCGCGCGCGGCATGCGCCAGTCCGAGTCGTTTCACCCGATCGTAAAGCTGCTCACGATGGTCGTGTTCTTCTTCAGCGTCTCGAACGCGCTGCTGTTTGTCCACTTCTACGTGTACCAGTTCACGGGCGTCGGCGTGCCGCTCTTCGAGTACGCGGCCAAGATTATGCAGGTGTTTGTGCGCGTCGGTACGATCCTGCTCGCGATGCTCATCGCGAAGGGTTGGACGATCAACAGCGTGGCGCTCGAAGGACAGGAGAAGCTGTCGTGCCTCATGATCGTGATCCTCGGGCTCTACCTGTCGATGGCGATGTGGTACCTCGTGTGGCTCGACCCGGCGTCGACGCTGTACATCTACGACTCGTGGCCAGGCATCGGCATTTGCATGCTCCTGCTCGGCGTCCTCGTCTGGTTCGTCAACACAATCCTCGACACGCGCGCGTACGAAGAAGCGGCCGGCAAACGGCGCTTCTTCCTCCAGGTGAGTTGACTCAGGCGGTTGCTGTGTTTTGCCTGATGCGTGGTTCACTCACTGGATTGTCGTGCCCTAAATGATCTGCCAGATTGCCGGGCTCTTCTCGGTGTACATCCTGGCGCTTCCCGTGATCGTGCTCATCGCGTCGTTCCTCTCGCCGTGGGTGCGCGAGAAGACGGTCGCGGCGATCACGACAAGCGTCGAGCTCTGCATCTACGCGGCGCTCGTCTACCTGCTCTGGCCCTCGCGCGCGCCACGCTACTTTGAGGTGCGCTTTTGGGTTTCTGTCTGTGTGATCTGCGTCGAGGCTCACTGCTGCTGCATGTCTGACATGCTCTCTCTCTTGCGTTTTGGTGTCGCTGCAGCGCTTGTACTCGGTGTCGTCGCCGTCAGAGAAAGCGACGCTGCGAGAGCAGAACCTGCCGACCGAAGAGCTCTAAGCTGGATCCTCCTTTTGGGATGGATCTTTTCGTTCTCCTCGGACTGCAGCTGCCAATCGCCGATCGATGCATGTCGAACCCCGTGACTGTGAAGCTCCTCTATATATTTTCTCTCCTCTTTGCCAGCAAGACAAGGAGGCGGAAACCTGCGTCTCGCAACAGCAACACTAGCAACAATACACACACTTGCCTGGAAGTATCCGGTGAGACCTCTTGCTTGCTAGATCACAAACTTGTTGAGCACGCGGCGGGACTTCCAGTAGAGCTCCAGCGTCTGCGTCTCGACTCGCGCCAGATCTGCGACCATGCGCACCACTTCCTCCGTACACAGCGAGCTATCGGCGCTCTCCAAGCTTGTGGAGATCTTCTCAGCGACCACCTGGTTGGCATTTACCACAGCAACGTGAGGAGTTTGGTCAGTCCTCTCGCCGCGAGCGAATGATCAGAGTGTGGCGGCAACATAGACGCACCTCTGCTAACGCCTCTGTCTCGTGCAGCGCGTCCCGGAACGCGCTCGCCTCGAGCGAGAGCGCAGCGAACACCTCGTCCAGCGGCATCGACATTTCCTCGTGACCAGCACGCCGCGGCACGCTCTTCATCAGCAGCGCTCGCATCTAACGAACACACAACGCAAGCAAACTAGTGAGCCCACCACTCAACAGCAGTTCGCCTCGCGCACGGACACGCAGACAAACTCACCACCGAGAGGTCTTCAGCACTCGAGCACTGGAGCAGAACCTCAAGCGGCTGCAGCATCTCGCCGTCCATCACGATCGTCCCCTCGGCGAGCGAGAAGCGCAGCACCACAAGGCTCCCTGCGAACGTCCTCACTCCGAGCCAGAACTTCCCGCTCTGGCTGCGAATGCTCTCGTAGAGCTTGCCTTTCATCGACGCTGGCAGGTTCAGCAGAGTGCGCACGACTGCGACAACGTGATCCGCAGAGAGCTCTTTCAGCGCAAACGCCGGGAAGACCATCGTGAAGCGAGACGGTGGCGCGACCTCCAGTGCCTGGTGTGCTTGACTGCTGCTCTGGAGATCTCGAAGCCACAACGCAGCGAACGCCTTGTCCTCCCAGTGTGCAGCCAGCGCAGACCACAGCTGGAACCCTTGCAGTAGCAGCCCACTCGGATTGTCCTTGCTCGCACTGTTGGTACGGCTGCTGGACTGGATGGCTGGCGATGATGCTGTTGCCAGAGAAGGCTCGTGGTCTTGGCGGAAAGCCGCTCGGATTGCCGTGTGGCTCGTCGGGATGCTGTCGCCATCGAGGATCTCGCTCAGGTGCACCAGATAGAACTCCTTGTCCTGCACCAGCGGCATGGCGAACGAGAACAGCGACCTGCTGGTGTCCTCGATTTCAGAAACCCCGGTGACATTGCCACTATTCCTCTGCTGCTGCTCTTCTCGCTTCCTGCTCTCTTGATACAAGCTCCCAGGCTGGAACACCAGCGAGCACGAGACGAAGAGCACGCCGCCATTGTCTTGAAACTCGAGCGTGTCGTCGTCAAAGAACATCGAGCGCTCTTGTCCGCCATGCACTTGCGAGTGAAGCACGTCTTCTAGTGGGAACACGAACGTTGTCACGAGCTGCTGTCGAGACCGAACGTGGATGCTTATGAACCTGCACATATGAATACATCACAGCATCGGGATCACACAGACACACTCATGGTTAGTGCTGAACTGAGAAGATTGGTTCCCGAACGAGCAGATCGCCAGTACTGTACCAGCAGGAGAGCGAGCTCATAAAGTCGAGCTTGGCGGTGGCCGCGTCAATCCGACACGTGAGACTCGGAGCTTTCTTGGGCGAGAGCGAGCCTGTGGCTCTCATCGACAAGTCCAGCTTGCACTGGAAGATGGACTGAATTCCTGTCCACCAGACACACGAACGAGCGAGCAGCCCAGCGCTCGCGAGGTCAGATAACAGTGGAGATAGTGAGTGCTTCACCCACTTGCTTCGACACAGCCACGTACCATGCGCCTCGACGTGCTTCTGCATCAACAGAGCGGCGTGTAACCTACGCAGATGAGCGTCCAGCTGCTCCGAGTGCGCGTGCAACGCGGACGACGACGTCGACACTTGCGAGATCCGCTGCAGTAGCGACTTGATGCGCGACTCGTTCGTGTCTCCAGACAACAACGACTGTGAGGATGACGATTCGCCTACCACTGGTGCATTCACTGCTGCTTCCGCTCCTACCACCTCACGCGGTAGCACGAGTTCGACTGCTTTCGCGAAGCGCGTCCGATCCATCGAGACAACGCGACCAGAGGCGTAGACTAGCGACACGGCTTGGGAGTCTTCGTGAAGCGCGAGCGACGCCACGCCCTATCAACACACACACTTTGTCAGCAGTGGTAGCACGAAGCACACACTCAGACACATTCGGTTCTCGTACCGATACAAACGGGAGCTTGGCTGCAAAGTCGGTCTGGGGTGCCACCTCCGCCGCCTTCTTGCTGTCGCTGCTGGCTGGAGAATCAGTCGGAGCAGCAGCGCTCTCGCTCCTGCGGATCACATCGCTCGCTCGGAACCCGTACACAGCGCCGCTCGAGCAGAACACGAAGCAGTCGAGCGACTCGACGAACGCCATTGCCTGCACTGGCGTGTCGAACGCGATCGGAATGGCCTCAACAGCAGAATCGGCGGTGTCTGAGCGCAGAAGCAGCAGCCGCGCGCAGCCTCTGCAGCCAACGACCAGGAGTCCTCGCGAGCGACTGCTGTTGTCTGAGACGTTGGTGGCGAACGGCACGATGAGCTGCACCGGCTCGCCTAGCTCCAGCAGGGTACCTGACCGCGGTGGTTGTGTCTGCGCTTGCATTCCTTGTCGAATGGTCCAATAGAAGCGCACAGCGCCGTCGACATCGCCCTGAAGTACCAGCAAACTCGCATCTGCACGAGCAGCTTCGTCACGAAAGAGCCACTTCATTAGCGCTTTGGAGACCTCGTCCCCGCCACGGAGCGCCAGCACGCACGTCGACTGCTCCGCCTCAAGCTCGTCCAGCTCTACCATCGACAGCGCGCCACTGGGTTTCCCGGTCGTCGTCGGGTCACCAAGTGCTGTCCACACCAGTGTCGACGGCGCCACGACGCTCGTGCATACTGTGCAGTCGCCACTCTGCTGGACGATCTGGACGCCCGGCACGTGGCAGAAGCGCTCGACACGGCACGCGTTTGCCGCTGCGACTGCGTCCTGGGTCGTGAGCGGATCGTCCTCCATCAGATCCAGCACCTGCGTTGGCGTGTCCGTCGATTCAGCGCTGCTCTTGCACACGATGCACAGCCAATGAGCAACCAGAGAGCGCCACAGTCGACAAGACGCTGCGCACGTCGCCATGGACACAGATCGCTCACCTGGAAAGAGCCATGCGCTGCGGAGAGCCTTGCTGTAGCAGCACGTGGCGCAGCACGCTGAGTGGCTCGGCAGGCAGCGTCACGCGCCAGATCGTCCCGTCCGCCACTGCCACCAGCAGCTGCGCGTCCGCACCGCTGCGCTTGCTCGCGAGCTCGGCGACGTCCGTGATCGGCTCGAGCGACGCGATCACACACTGCCATATCACGCGCAACCACACACAGCGTCAGTACCGCCATCCGTTTGGATCCATCCGCCCATGCAACACACACACACACACACGAATGCACGCTTTGCACCATCACGACGCCATTGACGATGTAGTGCGCGAGCTGCGACCGGATCTTCACCACGAGTCGCAGCTGCTGCTGCTGCTGCTTGTGCGCACTGGGGATCGCTGCGATGCGCGGCCAGCGCTCGGTCACGCGCGCGAGTTGCGCCGCATGCTGCGCGCCACCGCCATCGCCATCGCCATCGCCACCCCTCATGCTCGCACTTTTTGTTTGTTGACAAATTGGACACAGCTGGCGACAAGTTGTGAGTGATGGTCCCGCACAACCGCAGTCGACGGAGCTGCTCGGGTTGTCTCGCAAGCTCACGCAACTCTCGCAGCAGCAGCCGCCGCGACGCCCACCAGCCAACCCCACTGCTCTCACCGCCATCACCGCCGCCACCATCGCCGCCGTCGTCGCTGCCATGGATCACCTGTCGCTGGGCGTGCTGGCGCATCTCTTCGAGCTGCTCACGGCAAAGGACGTCGCGCAGCTCACGGCGACGTGCGCGGCGCTGCATCCGCGCGAGCCGATCGTGCAGGACGCCGTGGCGCTGGTCGTGAAGCACCGCTTCGGCGCCGTGCTGGCGAACCTGCGCGAGGACGATGCGTCCTGGCCGCGCTCGGTCGCGATCCTCCGCGCAGCAGAGGTGATGACGCTCAAGAAGTGGATCGCGAGCGCAGGCGTCCAGTCGTACGAAGACGCGGCGGCGTCGTGCAGCTCCAAGGCGAGCTTCGTCGTGAGCAAGGCGTGGATGCTGGCGTGGAAGAAGCGGTGCCAGGGCTACGAGCAGTTCCTGATGCAATTCCGCCACACGAAGAAGAAGCAGCAGCAGCGCGAGCGGCGGCAGCAGACGCGCGGGAAGCTCCAGCCACCAGCCACGCCAGCGCTCAGATTCGTCGACACGGAGATCGCAGCGACACGGGAGGCAGGGACGCTGATTGTGTGTCCACATGGCGCGATGCTGCCAGTGTCGCTCTGTGTAGGACGCTCGAAGCGCGTCGTGGTGTCCAAGTCGCTGTTCGTCAAGCTCTCGCTGTACGCTGGCGACCTGCGCGGCTTCCCGCTCTACTCGTCCGACTGCTGGACGTGCGTGCAGGAGAAGGAGACGAAGGAGAAGGAGGCCGAGATCGTCAAACAGGAGCGCTTCGAGTCGCAGATCGCGGGCTCGAACGAGCTGCTGGACCTGCTACTGCGGAAGAGCGGGTACCCGAACGAGCTCTTCTCGCCTGCGAGCACACGCGGCAACACGCACCTGTCGCTCAGCCACTGCGTGGGGAAGACGTACTTCCTAGTGCCGAAGAAGTGGCTCATCAAGTGGCGCAGGTTTGTGCGCAGCCTCGGAGACGACTACCCGGGGCCGATCCTCAACTCGGAGCTCGTGTGCCTCGCGCACCAGCGCAACGTCGTGCCGCCGTACATCACCATGTTCCTCTCGGGCTTCTCCATCGAGCAGAGTCTGCAGGCGACCCAGGCGTACGTTGTTCATGTGACGTGCTTGCTCGTGTGGCTGAGATTCGTCCAGGTCACTCGCGCTCACTGCTGCTGTTACGGTCAATGTGCATTGCCTGATCCTATTTCTTGCCGACAGACTCGGCACCAGCGCGTCCAAGCAGTACGAGATCGTGACGCGCGGCGAGTGGGAGGCGCTGCACGACCGCTACTGCGCCGAGTACACCGTGGGTTTCGACGTCTTCGATGGCTCGTACCACTGGAAGACACCGGAGTGCCACATCTGCTACTTTGACATGGGCGGTTCGGGCACGGAGAAGCGCAACTCAAGTCGCTAGGTGATCGCATCATCAGCGGGCGAGCAGGCTCGATCGGATCCTAGAGTTCAATGCGGGGCGGGTGCAGTGCCAGCATTCGTGTGTGTCGAGAACGTAATGCACAGGCACCATAGACGCATGGACGGATATCAACAGGCAGCTTCACATGACGCCGAGAGGATGCGAGCGGGAATTGCGTTTATAAAAAAGAAAAAAAACATGTGAAAAAAAGGCAGAGATCCGAATCAAATCAGCACATACTCGTCTTCGTCGTCGCCGCTGGCGATCTCCTCATTCATCGAGTCGCTCAGCTCCAGGTCCATGCTCTCGTCGTTCAGCGCGTAGTCCGGTCGACGAGACGCCACGGAGAACGGGCACATGCCGGCGAACTCGCGCTGCAGCCGCTGCACGCGCTCGCAAAAGTCCAGATAGTCGGCGCGCGTCTCGCAGAGGAAGCCGAGCGCCATGGACGGATCGATGCTCTGCACGCTCATCACCAGCGGCCGCGACGTGTGCACCGTGTGAAGGTGGGTCTGCGGGAAGCGTGACAGCGGCGTGGATGACAACAATTAGTGCTCCCCCCACCATGCGACGATAGAAACACAACTCAGCAGCACAAATAAATACAACACGAAGGCTCACCGCAGTGGGGAACGACGCGTTGAGCTCTGCGGTCGGGTGCACGTCGTGCGGATCCAGCAGGTGCAGCTGGCTCTCCTGCGAGCCGACAAAGTAGACTGAGTGACCCTTCTTGCCGCCGATGATGCCCACGCTCTGCGGGAACTCGAACGACTTCTGCAGCGCCGGCACGTACGACTCGTTGAGCTGGTCGAGCCCCAGGCGCAGCGGGATGAGCACGAGCAGCGACGTGCGCCACTCCTTCTCGCTCGTGTTCTTCGGCGGGTTCAGCAGCGGATCGAAGAACGCGACGCCGTCGTTCTTCTCGCCAGTCGCCGCTGCTGCGTTTGCTGCGTCACTGACACCGCCTTCCTCACCCTCGTCGTCGGTGTCGTCTAAGTGCGAGACGCACAGCCGCATCACGTCGTCCGTGTACACGACGCCCTCCTGCGGCACGTACATGGAGAGCACGCCGCCGAGCTCGCGGCTGTGCAGGTTCACGAGGTCGCGCAGCACCTGAGCCGCGGTCGTCGGACCGTACCACTCGCCGGGCAGCTTGTCGTAGCGCATGCCGAGCTGCACCATGTTGTGGATCGAGTAGATGCACTCGGGCTCGGGAGAGTCGACGAACCACTTGAGCAGCGTCACGTACTCGGCCGGGAGCTTATCCGCGCTGAACAGCGGCACGCGCCAGTCGCGACCCAGGAGCCGCCGCTTGAGCGCCTGGCCGAGCATCATCTGCGCCGAGCGCAGCATGCACCCCCACCCGGCATCGCTCGTGTACTCGTACGGCTCCATCTTGGCGTAGTCGCGACGGTACGTGAACCACAGGATCGACTCGAACGCCTGCTTGTACTCGTCCAGATCCACCTGCGCGTGCACGAACTGGCGACCGAGCATCCAGATCGGCGTGTCCAGCGTACTCGCGCTCGACGTGTCCAGTGACGAGATGCCGTGCGCGAACTGGCTCATCTTGCCCACGATCTCGCCTCCGAGCCACGTCCAGACGGCGCCGCGCTCCAGCAGATAGGTCGCCGTGGTGCCTGCGGGTGGGAATGGGTTGCTAACGGAGCTGCAGGAAGCAGCTGCGAGGAGGAGGCGATTGCACGCGTGGTGGTGAATTGAGACTGCACAGGTAGCTGCGAGAGTCGCGCACACATACAGAGAGATGCTGGGTTGGTCACGTACACAGACAGAGGGCGGGTGGGCGGATGCAGGTGGTGGCGTCCGCGCGTTCCTTTCTCCGATTGCTTCTTCCTTCTTTCTCCGACTGCTGCTGCTGCTTTTTCTGATCTGAAAAATCATCACTTTTGATGATTTTTGAAATTGTTCGAATCCTGACAAAACAGGCAAAACATCAAATCTCAGCACAACATACAATCGGAAATAAGTACAGTCCGCGCCAAGTAATATCACCCACCTACGTTTTGGTCGATAACTTTTTCAATTTTTAGAATTCCGTTGTGCTGTTTGGATATGTTGCTCGTTTCGTAAGGGCAAATTTGCTGTTTGCGCTAACACACGCCAATTC
>JAADWH010000660.1:0-16700 GCA_023335995.1 Globisporangium nagaii
ACGTGACGTTCACGCCGAAGGTTTTTTCGATCATGACGTCGTTGCTCTCGAGGATCGGCGTGCCGCCCACGATGCCGGCGTTGTTGATGAGGATGTCGACGGCGCCGAACTTGTCCACGACGCTCTTGCCCACGGCGTAGATGCGCTCCTTGTCGGTCACGTCCATCTCGTAGAAGTGCGCCTGGCCGCCAAGCGCCTCGATCTCCTGCACCACCTGCGCGCCGAGCTGCGCGTTGAGGTCCCACACCACGACGACGGCGCCGAGGCTGGCGAACTTGAGCGCCATGAGGCGGCCGATCCCCATGGCGCCTCCCGTGATGAGCACCACGTGGCCCTTGACGGACTTCTGCGGCAGCAGGAACTCAAACATACCTCGTAGGGTGGGGACGGATGCTGGCGGTGGAGCTGGTTGTCTCGCGTGGACGCGCGCGCGCTTGGGATCTTTTTCGAAAGTGAGCACCGCTTCGCTCTTTGGAAGGCGTCGTCGCGAAGGTATCACATATGTCGCCCCTCCTCTTCAGACGACACTCGGAGCCATGACAAAGAGAGAATGCGGCGATTGACCTCACTTTTGCCATTTTGTGCAGGACGTTGAAGTTGGTGGATCACGAATCAGAGTCAGATTGCATTTTGGAGTCATCCTCAATCCTCAGACCTCTTTCCGCTCTGCTGCATCGACGTCATGCCATCGATCGCGCTCGCAGTGTGCGGCTCCTGTCCTTCGGCTCTACAGCTCAGCCGTGGCATCAATGTCTTTTGAGCACTCGGAATCGCCTCAGTTTCCGCTCAAGATCTCAGTAATCCTCGCTTGAGAAGATGCCTAGTCAGCTCATACTTCCTGAGTCTTCACTGAAGGATTCTGCTCGCGATCGCTTCGAGGGTTGCTGCGGAGGGCAACGCGTCGCTTGTGATGCAACAATCCGCGTCGCGGGGCAAGCGACACAAGACAGTCAGTCGCTCGCGCGCAGCGTATCGTCCAGAGCAGCAAGAGCGAATCGAAATGCTTCCTCGTCAGTCCGATTGAGGCTGTTTTTAGCTCCAGCAGCGTTTCGAGTCGGTGGTATTCTCGACACCACCACTCACCATTCACCCCCTGACGCTCGCGAGTGCTGGCTGAGAAGAAGACTGAGCGTGGCGAGCGCTCGATGGTGGCGCTGACGCCGTTTCCACAGCCTGGAGGCATGCCCTCGCGCCGGCCGCGCGCGTTCGGACGCACCTCGAACGTCTGGCAGTACGTCGAGTCGATCCAGGAGCGCCTGACGCCGCTGGCGAAGCTGCGCGAGTCGGCGTCTCCAGGCGATCAGCAGCGACGCACTTCGCTGGACTTCGACGAAGAAGAGGAGGACGAGGAGCAGCAGCAGTATGACGGCGATCGCAGGTTTCGAAGTCAAGGACAAGCGCAGCAGAGCCGCCGCCCCTCGCCGCAGTACCCAAGCGGACCGTATGGACGACAAGATGACGGAGGTCCTGGCGATAGGTACCACCAGGAACTGCCGAAGCGAAAGCACTCGAAAGCCCTGATGCAGAGCCAAAACGGTCGATACAAGCGAACCAGCAAGACGGCGATGAAGAGCGTCAGCAGTTTGCCAGATCTCCACCAGCCTGCGACACATCCAGGTGGTGGAGATTCGAGTGGCGTTGGTGGGAAGGCTGCTGGAGGTATCAGTGCTGGCTTGAGCTCTGCGAACAGAAGGAACTTGTACTCTGGCGCAGGAGATCTGGGCTCCAACCTGTCCCCAAACGCTAGGAAAGGGAACGGCTTCAGCTCCACGGAGATCATCAAGCGCATCCAGGCGCTTGGGAGCTCGGCCTCTGTGCCGTACATGCCTCCTGCTCTTGGCAGTGGTGGAGGTACCCCACTTGCAGTGGGTGGACAGCTTCCTGGTGGCGGGGACGCAAAGTCTGCAAATGGTGGACAGAGTATCCCTCAAGGAGCTCAGCTCCAAGCTCCGACGTCTGGTTCACAACTCGCTGGTGCAGTTGGTGCAGCTGCACCAGCGAGTGTGCCCGCAGCCTCGCTGTCAGATGCTGACAAACTGCGCAACGACTTCAACTCCCAGCAGTCCAAGCTCTATTACGGCTGCAGCGTCGCGTTCGAGCTCTTCAACGGCCACTTGATGATGATCGGCAGTCCCGACGGCCAAGTGCGCGTGCAGTCGCTCGAGAAGCTGCAGATCCCGCAGATCAAAGGCTGCCGCGACCGCGCGATCTTCACGCTCATCGACCTCACGGACGTGCGCAGCGCCAACACAATCTGCTACGGCGACGCCGTGTGGCTCCAGCTGAGCATCGGTACGGGCGAGGTGTCGTGGGAGCAGGGCGGCGTGCTCGGCGCCAAAGTGCGTGAGGCCCCGCAGCTCAAGGCGCTCGCTCTCGCGAATGACGACTCGATTCGGAACAACATTCAGGCGCCAGCTGTCGTGGGTCACCCCGTGCCCGTGAAGGCGTACCTACCAAAGGTATGACGCGCACTCACGAGCATGAGGATGTTGTAGTACCGCTGTTGATGAGCTGTGTGCTAACTCTGTTGCTGCTTGCTGTCCAGAGCCGCGAGGACGGCGACACGCAGGCAGACGAGATCCAGTCGCGCGTGCGAAACAAAGGCTCGAAGATGCTCGGCAAGTGGATCATCCGCTCGGCGCTCATGGGACCGCGACAGCACAAAGATGTACGGCCAACTGCCGTGGATGCTGCTTGCGTTGACTGGAATCCGCTGGGGTATGCACCGGATAGTGGCTCACTCGCATGCGCTTGTGTCAACACAGAACTTCGTGTACAACAATGACGAGATCTACCTGGAGCAAGACTGGTTTTACTTGGGGGCGGACTCGGACGCTGGCGTTGCGGTCCTGCGGCAACTGCCGCCGCCATCGTCACTGAAAGACATCAAGGACGGCGAGTACTTGATCGAGCGGCGGGCGGCGTGGCGCATTCGCCTGCTGGACTCGACGAACGGCGGCTCGGGGCTCTCGCTCGCGCAGCAGCAGATGGAGCGACTGCTCTTCCGCGCTAAGATGCAGCTCAAGCAGTCCAAGAAGATGCGCGCGGGGCAAACGAAGTCCTACGCACTGAACCTCAACGGCGGCACGGGGTTCACGCGCCAGCTGCGCACCAAGATCGCAGTCTCGACACACGAGTGCGACGAGCGCCACATGGAGCGTCAGGACCGACGACTGGATCGCCTCGCTGGCCACTTGTCGAGCAAGGCGGAGACGATGAACAGAGCCCTGATCCTGAACGATGGCGACATTGAGTTCCCCACCGATTTCAGCAGCCAACAACCACCTGACGAGGGCTCCGCGCGCACAGCGCCTCATGTAGCGGCTGCAACAACTCTGAACGACACGCTCGCGAAAACAGACAGCGCGCTGAAGTTGTCGGGCGACTGCGATGCGAGCCACCGAGCGCGCAAGATCAGCACTGCAAGCGGCGCGAATAAGCAGCACGTTTGCGCACTCTGCCAGTCGTCCACGATCGGATACAACCTCTGCAGCCAGATCCAGAGCGTGATGCACGCGATCTCGAGCGAGAGCGAAGCGGAAGCCACCGGTCGGCTCAACAGTCAGCGCAGCGCGCTCAAGAGCTCTGCAGGCGCCGTTGGCACCATCAATGCCAAGAGCAGCAGACGAAGCCCCACGCAAGCGCCAGGAGTGGGCTGCGGGGACGCTAGCACCGCTGCTATGAGTGACAGCGAACTGGCCAGTCGAGTCGCAGCGAGCGTCGGCGCGCTGAGCGAGTCAGAGGCGAGCGCTGGGGCTCCGACTTCGCCTGTGCTGCTGACTTCACGAAGAAAGAGCAGGCTGCGCGATGGGAGCGTCGTGCCGCCACAAGTGCAGCAGCAGCAGCTGCAGGAGCGCGAGCGCATTCTCAAGCTCTTCTCGCTGCAGGACGAGCACATGCTCGACATCATCAAGTTCAAGGAGCGGACAGCCCAGGAAGCGCTCGTCGCAGAGGAGCACGCACGCATGGGGTTCTCGCCCGTCGCAACGCACTTTCGCGACCGCTTCAAGCACGTCGGGTTCATCGCGCAGACGCACCCGACGTCCGCCGAGCAGCACGGCATCGGTGGCCACTTCCAGAAGCTTCATGCAGAGCTCTTCAACGCTACCGGAGCGCATCCGGGCGGCCGCAAGCCGTACTCCCGCGTGGAGCAACTCGCACAGGAACTCGGACAGACAACCTTCACGTTTGACGAGCGCACGTGTCCCATCGAGTACCCTGGTGAGGGCTTCGACCTGTTCGGGAACCCGATCGACCAGGAAGCGCCGGATCCCGTGCAGCACATCCGCCTGTTTCCGTCCGAGCACGAGATGGAGCTCATCCCACCGATCGACACCAAGGTCGTCATGGACATCTACTCGCAGAACAAAGCGGCGGTGGGTGAGATGTTCGACGGCTTCCTCGAGCTCTGCGAGACGCAGATGATCCCGAACCTGCATCGCGCCATGGAGACGTACAACCGCGGATCGCTCGTGGAGATTCTGGATTTCACGGCGCGCGCGTCCGAGTTCGTTTGCGCACGACGCATTCAGATCGCGGTCGCCAGACTCATCCACGAGATCTCGGAGAGCGACGTGGGCGACTTTGGGGCGTTCGAAGTGAGTTTCGACGCCGTGATGAGGGAGTTTGACGGCACGATCGCCTTCATCCGGTTCTTCCGAGAGAAAGTCGCCGCCAAGAAGAAGCGCAAGTGAGCCTGACTCTGGCGCCTCGCTCACCGTGTAGCTCGAGCTGAGGCGAGCCGATAGAGTTGTTCTCGACAGCGCTCGAGGATGTGTGTGTCATGAACAGCAGCAGAAAGGAGTGTGAGGGCAGGAAAGACGACGACAAGAAGCAAAACCCATGTGAATCCACGAACCATATGCCCTCGTTGTCAGCAGCAACGGCGCTTCTCTCCGAGCGTCTGGTCGCGACGCGTGGTCTCGAAGCGACGCTCTTGCTGCTGCTGATGGTCTCCACTGAAATACAGCACAATCAGCCGAAAGGGTCGTCTTCATCTGAGCAGCCCACGACACTGCAGCATGGACGCGCTGGAGGATCTGGAGCCACTTCTGCGCCACATTCGGTGCGTTCTTCTCACGCCTTCATCGGTGCTGCGATTCGTGATGCTGGGGACTTACACGACTGTGCGCTTGCTTCTGATCTTCTGCTGCTCAGTGATATCTGCGTTCACGACCAGGCGCGCTGGGAGATCTCGTGGAAAGTACGTGTCCTGATCTCCGCTTGTCTTCTTCTCGCAGACTCGATGGGCTTGCTGGTGCTCACTGCGTGTTGCTTGATCGCCAGGCTGTGCTCGACGACCCCAAGACAGCGCGCCGCGGACTCCTTCTCCCCGACCTCTTTGTCCAGACGCTGGAGGAGAACAGCGTGTTCCTGCCAAAGAAGACGCTGTGCGCGCTCGTCGCGAGCTTCCAGGCGTCGAACGGTGGCGTGCAAGCCGCCAGGTTCCTCAAATGGGTCAAGCTGTCGCGTCCGGCGGATCACGTGGACCCGGAGCTCGTGTTCGCGCGTCTGCCGCAGCCGTACCGGCGCATCGTCAAGATCCTCGAGAAAGACGTCCTCGACGCCTCGTGGGAGCTCATCAAGCAGCAGAGCGCGCGCTACAAGGCGGAAACCACCGCTGCGCTGGCGGCAACTGCTCGATCCACAGGGTCGAGGACCTTGAACAGCAGCGTGGATCAAAGCGCAGCAGCTCCCGATCCGGACGACTACGAAGCAGCCAAGAAGCGATCCTGCAAAAGCTTTGTGCGCAAGGATGCTGGTGACTCGTCGACTGTCTCCTGCATTGCGCAGCATCCGTGGCTCCCATTGGCGCTCGTGGCGGCAGAAGATCGCTCGTCGACACTCGGCGATGAGGCGGAAGGCAGCAACAAAGTCACTCTGCAGTTGTTCAACACATCGAGCCACGAGATGATCACCAAGCACAACCTTCTGCCGAGCCAAGCTGCCAATCCGTCTTCGGATGCATCCACTGCGCCGCAGACGAAGCTCAAAGTGGTTTCCTTGACGCCGATTCGCGTTCGCTCTGCGGCGCGAGACGACGACGCCGATGCTCCAGTGTGCGTCTTTGGAGTTCAGGTGACAGAATCGATGACAACCCCAGCGAACGGAGATCAACCGGAGAGCATCGCGCGCCGGAAGTCCGTTTTCATCTACCAGGTCCATGGAATCTCTATCCTCGATCACTCAATCGTAATCTCGTCCGAGCAGGCACTGTCGTTCCAGCTCGCAGCGATTGGGAGGTTCGAGAGCTTGAGCTGGATGGAGCTGTCGCCGGACGGACAGCACTTGGCGCTCTCGACTGCTCCTGGCAGCATCGCGGTTTTCGAGATCTCGCCTGCCGCAGCGAATGCTGACGGCTTCAGCGGTGAGCTGACAAGCGCGCTTGATCTCACCACCTCACCACCTTTCATGAAGATCGCGAACGACGTCACGCTGCCAGCGAGCAATTGCTCCATGCGAGCGCACTTCGTTGTGAAGCCTTCGGTCGCTCTGTCGCCGCCCAGCAGCTTCCAGCCTCTCGACACGTACGCGATTGTCGTCTGCCACGAAGCTAGAGTGCTCAAGTACATCCTTCGCAGCTCCGGCGCCAGTGGTGCGCCTGCAACTGCACGGACGTTGTGGAGCCACCTCGCTGCGATCACCTCGTCTGGCATGGACGCGACGACCCAGTTCCTCGCTGTTGGGCTCGCAAACGGCTCGATCGTCATCTGGGACACCTTGGAAGAGATCGATCGCGTGTACTTGCCGCCGTCCACAGTTGACGCCTTGCCACTGTCATCTCCAGCTCCGACGGCGAACGATCCGAGCGTTGACGTTGTTGTTACGTATCGCGACGAGTTTGTCGCCGCATTCTCCGCAGCGAGGCAGCAAGTGCGATTCTTCGACATCAAGAACCGGATCGCGCCGCAGCTCCTTCGAGTCGTGACTGCGCCAGCGCCGAGCGCTCGGCAGCGAGATGGGGTCAAGATCGTCGCGCTGGTGGAGACAACGAGCGTCTTGGATGTCCCGATCGCGATGATTGGCTACTCGAACGGACTTCTCGTGCTGCACGACATGCGCAACGCAGAAGCCATAGGGAGCATCCGGTATCGATCGCCGGGAAGCACTGAAGTGCCCATCAATTTACCGTCAGTGCTCGCGTCTCAGCACGGGATCTCTGTCGCTCAGGCTTCGTCGATCGATTTTTTCGACTGGCGCCAGCTCCTCCTCGCGAGCTTCCCGTCATTTGATCATCTTCTGCAGCAGCGGAATCTCGCGCAGGTATGGACGAACGCTCAGGAACTGCCTCGCTGTATCGCAGCATGCTGACACCATCTCGCTCGCTTTCATGATCCAGGATGCTGTCAACTCAAAGCGCCTGCTTCTCTCCAGCAGTGTGAGCCCCTTGGTCGTGCCATTGCCTTCGTTCTCGGAGTTCTCGAAAGACGCGATCGATCGCATGTTGCGCCGCGCAGCTGGAATACCGACAGCGACTTCGCCGACTCGAACGGCAGCAGCAGGGACATCGAACGCTTTTGCATACCAACGCCAGCAAAGCAAGACGGTGCTGGGGAGACTCGTTCCGAGCGACTCCAGCACCAGCATCGGCCACCAGATCAGAGCAGCCGGTAGTACGGACGAAGCTTCTGAGCTCCCGCCGCTTCCAGAAATCGCTCTCCACCCGTCCAAGCAAAGCGTCGACGTGCGCTTTCACCAGTACTGCCAGGATCTTGCAGCTGCAACCACGAGAGACAAGGAAGCTAAAATGCACAGACGGAGGAAAGAGCTGATCAAGGCACTCACGGCTGGAGCGTGGTGAGAGAGATGAAACGAAGCAAAGAGTCTCGCAAAGAGATAGATACGCCATGCAAATCCTTACATTCATTGATACGCTTACCATCAGTCTTTCAGCGGGAACTCGAACGCGCTCTGCCCAAGTCGCCAGCACTTGGACGCTTTCAGTGGACGCTTGGGGACTTTGCGGTACTGGAAAGCGGCACTGGACGATGAATGCAGCGCGCCAGTCGACTTTCTCCGCTTGCTTCCGACTCTCGCAGCCGCATCTTCGTCGTCCGCTCCAAAGTGCTCGTCGAACTCGTGCTCGCTATCTTGTTTCTCGACCAACCCCTTCTGGACGAGATGGCTGACGGCAGCCGCCACGAGCGCGAGTGAGAAAGCTGGCTCTGAACCACTCTTCGCGTCCTTTTCGTTCACTGCCCGCAGCAGCCCCACAATGGTGCTGCTACGGCGAAGATCCATTGCGTCGAGAACCAGCGTCGCAACTTGCTCCACGGATGGCTGGTTTGGCAGCACAACGTCACCAAGCAGAAACTTGTAGCCCGTGGGATCCTCTGCGGTACCTGAGCTCGCCTTCGATTGCTGCTTCGAACTGTCGCTTCCGAATGAGATCGCAGCGTTGTCTCCTGCCCGCTTTCCCGCGTTGCTCGCATTCACCATCGAATCGGGAGACACATACATGCTGCTCGCCTTGTACTGGTCGTCTCGCTGATACGTTCGCCCGCCGAGCTCGAATGTAAGCGTCGAAGACTCCGACGTGTACGTTTTGCGCAGCTGCCCCGTGCCCGCGTACAAGAGCTCCGTGTAGCTGAGCTTGCTCCTCTTCGACCGTATCCCGCCTGCTCCACTTCCGCCGTTTCCGCTCACTTGTCCAGGCATCGGGTACCAGTTCTGCGAGCTCGGAAGTGGCGACGCACCTAGCGGTTCTTGGTCCACTTCTTCGGGAATCGAGCAGCTGGCTCGAACAGGGTCCCAGTGGTTCATAGAGCAGTACCATTTGTCGGGGAGCGTCGACGACTTGATGTGCTGCGGCAGTTTCCGCCACTTGTTGCACTTCTCGCACTGAGCCCACTCCAAGACCGTCTTCTTGATTCCGTCCGGTTTCACTTTTCGCCCTTTCCCGCCGCCGATGGAATTGTTCGAAATGCCAACCTGGTTGTGTGAGCCAGGATGTGCAGACGACACGACTGCACCGCCGGTCGAAGCGCCAGGGTGCGCACTGGGAGTCGAGCCGCCCGCTACCGCCACCGCACTAGACACTGCACCAGCAGACGAGACGTCTGGAGCGCTGTTGCTCACGCCAGGTTGAGCAGTAGCCGGGGTCGACGGTGTTGCACCACTCTTTGGCGCTTTCGCTGGCTTTGGTGGCTTAGCAGGAACATCAGATGCGCCTGCTAGGCTCAACGCTGCTGCAGGCACTGTCGTAGTCGGAGTAAATACAGGTGCTTCGCCGGTGGGCTTCAGCTTCTTGCTTGGTCTACTCCCGGATGACGACGAGGAGCCGCCCTTCTTGGAACGCGACTTCATCAGGAACGCTTCAACCTCGGGCGGGTTCGGTGCAGTGCACTTTGCCAACTCTGGCGTCCACGTGTTCAAGTGGCAGTACCACACTGCCGGCAGCAAGTTGAAATCGATCGAGGACGGGACAACCCGCCACTTGCCGCACTGAGAGCTCTCGCACTGCACCCACTTCACCTCGCGGTACTTCTCCTTCAGCTTCAGCTTCAACTTTCGCTTCTTCGCTTGCTTCTCTTGTTTCTTCGCGAGCTTGCTCTTGTCGCCTGCACCAGATCCCTCGAGCTCAGACGAAGCCTTCTTGCTCGTCTGACTTCCCGATCCAGACGACGGAGACGAAGCACCGCCATCCGAGATAGCGCCTGGCACTCCTTCCTGCGCGTCCGCTTGCGGCTTCGACTTGATCTTCACCTTGCTCTTCTTCGCATGCGACCCAGATTTCGGTTTCTTCGACATAGTGCTGACAGCTTCCTCGGCGACACCACACGACGCGAACACCGAGTCCCACGTGTTCATCTTGCAGTACCAACGCTCGGGCATTGAGTTCAAGTCGATGTGCTTCGGAACAGTGCGCCATTTCTTGCAGCTGTCGCACTGCACCCACTTCGCCTCGTCTTTTTCTTCCTGGACGACTGCACCGCCCTCGTTGATTTCTCCTCCTTGTGGCTCGACTCGCGGCGTCTCCACGGCAGGCTCAGAGGAGCTCTTCGTCTTCTTTTTCTTCTTCTTCTTGCTGAATCTGCTCGAGGTCGTCGCTTTTCCTTTTAAGTCATCCGTGGCATCGCCGCGCGGGGTTCCGGATCCTCCAGTTGATGCGCGCCGTCTCAACGTCGGAGTCGAAGATCCGCCTGGCCCTTCATCGTCTCCTTCTTCGCCCTCGCTTATTCCGCCGTCCTTGCCAACTGCAGTCAGGGATTCGGCAACTGCAGGCGAGTCCACGCCACTCTTCCCGGGAGAGCCAGGGATCTGCAGCGACAGCCCGCCGTATCCGTGCTGTTGCTTCTTGCTGGCATTGCGATCCGAGGCATCGTCGGGCTGTCGGCTCAGATCGCTGCTGCTAGGCGGTGGCGATTGTTCATTTCGCACCTTCACTTTATTCTCTCCGCTCGACTGGCTGTCGCTGGAATACTCGTTGCCACTCTGGCGCGACTCGTCGCCAGCAGCAGCACGAGCATTTCTGGTACTCGTCGCCACGGATGGGGGTTGCGTCACTGCTGAGGGTTCCTTCGCATTTGGATGCACGGGTGGCTCTGGAAGCGCAGAAGAAGCTTCATACTTCACGTTCTCAAGACCTTGCTGAGGAGACTGTGGCGGGCTGTCGGCTGGTACAGGAGACCCAGGCGACTTGGCAGGACTCTCAGCACCGACCTCAGCTTCCCAGACAGCTCTCGCCTTTGGAAATGCGATTGGACTGCTTCCGAGACTTTCCACGTCATCGTCGCTTTGCCCCAGTGCCTCGACCAGCCGCGCTTTAATCCGTTCGTTCGTAGTCGCTGGACTCTCAAAGAGCGACGACGACGTCGCTGGCGACACTGCGTCTGGGTACGGGACGTTTAGTGCCGGTAGGTCGTATGGGTTTTCGCGCTTCACATCGCCTTCAGCATGGGACTTCGTGTTCCTGCCATCATCGTCGTCATCGTCACTGTCGGTTCTGCTCGCGACCGCTTTCGCGCTGGCCGACTCTTCTTCGTCCTCATCGTCTCCGTGCCCCCTCTCCTTCGAGTCTCTCTTCTTGGCTTTCTTGCGTTTCTTCTTCTTCTTCTTCTTCTCGCGCTTTGCGCTTTTCGACAGCTTCTTGGAGCTGCTCGTCGTGCCGCTCACTTCAGTCTTGACATCAGTGTCCGTCGCTTTGTCCTCGTCCTCAGTTGCGAGACGGTCACCTGCAGAGCGCGCCTTGTCAGCGTCCCCACGTTCAGAACCATGCGTCTTGGACGGCTTGGCTTCCTTAGGTGGCTTCTTGTCCTTTCCTTCCGTCTCGACTTGAGGACGACTTGACAACGACACTTCCGCCGCAGAAGCACTCGCGTGACTGCTGCTGCCTTCGTGTTTGGGGCAAATGATGCGCTTCCCGGGGAAGTTCTGCACACAGTTCTTCGGCAGACAGCTCGTGTGGTACGCCACGGGACAGCGCATGCATCGGACCGACTCCTTCTTCGCGCCTGACTGCTCACACGCCGCACACGTGTGCAGCTGGCAAGATCGCATTCGCATACAACACACTACATTAGCCACGCAATACAGCCAACGCACGACACCTCAGCCAGACGGTACGCACCGGACAAATGAAGTTAGATCCAGCGATACGAGCCAGCGGCAGCTTCGCGATGCAGTCGCTATGGTAGAACTTCCCGCACGAGAGCGCGCGACACTTCCGCACGGGACGAAGCCCGTCGGCATTCGCAGTCGCAGGCTGCTGTGCAGAAGGCGCGACTCCAGTGCCAGCAGCAGTCTCTGGATTCACGGATGCGCCGAGTCGCTTGCAGTGGAAGCACACGTGCGTGCTGCTCGTGCAGCTCGGGCACTTCCACGCGTCTCTCGCCACTGACAACTCGTTCTTGACACCGAGACACTCGAGGTGGAACGCCGACACACACGGCCCCGTGCACAGATGCAGATCCCCGTCTTGCTCGCACACGAGGCAGATCAGGTCGCTCTGCACATACACATACACATACACATACGCACATCGAGCGAGGGCTCCAAGCGTCAGCATACTCGCTGGTCCGCCCAACGTATCACCACCATACCATCCCCACGTACTTTCCCGCTCGCACGCTCCTGAGCTGTCGTCGTTGGGATCGTCGTCGTCGCCGTCGCCGCGACGCTCTCGTCCGCCGCTGCTTGGCGAGCGCTCTCCTGCTGCTGCAGCTGCGCCTGCAGTTTCTTGCGGCTCTTCTGGTTCAGCGGCTTGGAGATGAGCACCGTGTCGGAGCTGGAGCTGGAGCTGGAGCTGCTGTACGAGCTCTCGTCGTCACGCTCGCTCCTCTTCTTCTTCTTGTCCATCGCGTCGACCGCTGGGCTTCTACGATCGGGAGCACCTGCACAGTGCCGACCGTGGGTGTGGATGCGCCTGCTGTAGTCGCGAGAGAGCCAACGCGCCTGCGTCCGCTCGTAGAGAGAGAGAGAGAGAGGGTCGCGCTCGTCGTCCACGCTCCTTCCTGTCTCTCGTCGCCCTTGATCGCCGGCTTTAAAGCGCGCTTTCGGGAAAAAGCCTCAGCAGCACAGTACAGGACTGCAGCTGTTTCCTTTCAATGTGTCTTTTCCCGTAGCGTGTTACGCTGTGATTGGACAGAAAGAAGTATTCGGACCAATCGAAGGCGTTGTGGCTGCAATGGCGCGGACCAGTCGTTTGCAGGAGCCGAGGGTTTCGCGATGGCCGAGCGGGCCTCTTGCTGAGGAGCGAGCATTCGGCATTTCGCAGCAACAGCAGAAGCAGCATCCTCCCGTCGCAGCATCAGCGTCAGCGCCAGTACAGCAGCAGCAGCAGCAGTCCAGTCCAACGTGTGTGCGTGTGTGTTTGTGTGTGAATGGGAGTCGTCCCTGCCTCCTTTGCCACTCAAGGAGCTATTGCTACTGTGCTTCATTGGGTCTTCCATTTACGTGGAGGCAGATAGTAGGTCCCTCTTGAATGTTGGGTCCATCAGCCCGACGCGAAGTTCCTGAGTGCGACTAGAAGAGCTGGGCACTTTGGAGGTCCGAACGTGCTTCACGTCCACGCCTTTGAAGAATCAGCATTTCTACATACCATCTACGAGTGACTGCGTGTGTGTGTGTGTGTGTATGTGTGTGTGTGTGTGAGTGAGTGAGTGTGCGTGCGCGTGCGAGGCTTGTGCGCCTTGGGAGTGTGCTGAACAGCTTGCATGTGTGCATTGTACGAGAGCGCAATGACGAAATGATATTCGATGATCATTGACGTGATGACAAAACAAATCATCCTCCTACTCATACGGAGCGCCTCCAATCTATCCAACCGAACCTTTCTGCATGTGCGTGCGAGCGATCGAGAGCCCCGATGATCAACAGTTATTAGCTCTAACTGAAAACTATCGAAACTCATGTTGAAAACCATAATAATACGCTGAGGGGCTTCCAACTCGATCCATTGCGTTCCTGCATTTCCGTTGCTGCATGTGGTTGATGTTGGCGTGCGAGAGAGCGAGGTGACTCATCGCGCACGAGGGACAGCAGACACTTACGCAAGGCGCGAGTCGTGTCTGCATATCGAACACGTCGGACTGAACGGCGCTGACACATGCCATGGATCAGAAGGCGGCTCGCCCGTGCGATTGATCGGATCCTTTATTGCATTCCGCGGTTTGGCCGCAACGCCACCGCGCTTTATTCGCTCTTGCCCTCTTCGCCATCGGCAGCAGAGCCGCTGTAGATCCGGTTGTAGCGGCGTCGCAGCTCCTCACGTCGACGCTCAGCCTCCGTCTGTGGCGCTGGCGGCACGCGGCTCTCGACAGGAGGCTCGCGGGTTTCGATCTGAGCCGGAGTCTCGGTTTTGCCTGCATTCGGCGCGCGAGCAGGAGCCTTCTCCTCGAGATCCTCTCCTTCACTGCGAGGCTGCAGGCTGGCCGGCTGCGCCACCGGAATCGAGATACTCGGAACTGAAGCACTGGAACGAGGCGCGCTTGCCACGGGTTGGGCTGGAGCCACTGGCTGTGGAGTCTGGGCTGCAGGGGCTGGGACGTGGAACGCTGGGTTTGCCGCCTGCAGCATCGCGAGCTGCGCGTGGAGGTGCTCGATCTGGCGCTGGATCGTTTCCGGATCCATCACAGCTGGCGGGGGATGGCCAACGCCAGGCTGCGAAGGGTACTGCATTCCGAACGGATACCCAAACGGTGGTGCCATGCCAAACGCACCTGGCATGCCGTACCCAAATGGAGCCCCCATGCCTGGAGCAAACATGAACGGCGACATGTACGGTGGGTACGCTGCAGCGAACGGATGAAGTGGCGCTCCTGGATGCGTCGGAATTGCACCGTGGGCTCCAGGGTGCGCTACTGCTGGAACGCTCGGTGCAGCTCCAGGCGGTGCAGCTGACGGATGCGCATGCGCATGTTGGGCTGGAGCAGCTCCTGCAGGGGCAGCGGGGTGTCCAGCATTTCCGAAGTGGAACGGCATCGCGTGCTGCTGAGCCGGAGGAACGAGCGGAGCAACCGGAACTCCGTTTGGCGGTGCACCAGCGGCAGCAGCAGGTTCAGTCGGATTCTCAGGAACCACCGGAGGGCGAGGTCCGGTGGGGATAGTCGATCTGCAAGTTGGGCAAGTCTACAGGCAAGAACGAGAAGGGGAACGGTGAGTGCGCAAATTCGCTCTTGACTGCTTGCCACGGACGCAACAAGCACCACCGTACCTGCTGGCGCTGAACCCACATCTTGAGGCAGTCTACGTGGAAAATGTGGGAGCACGGGAGCTTCTTGCAGCCCTCCGGGTTCATCTCTTCGCGGCAGATGATGCACGTGCGGTCGGTCTCCTGCAGCTCTTCTTCCGTTGGGTTCGGGAAGCGCTCGTTGAGGTTTGCCGTGATTTTGCGGTAGCGGAAGTACGATGCGATGCGGCGCTGCAGGTTCTTGATCGAGACCCACAAGTCGCGGACAATGTGCAGCGGCATGCCGTAGTATGAGAAGATGAGCATGAAGAAGACCTGGCAACAGATAGAGTGTCCACATACAAGAAGAATGTTGCCAGCGATGAGCAACCGGCAGCACATATCCGTATTCAAATAGCGCACAGTCCGACGCACCAAGTAGATCACGAGCTTGACGATCTCGGACACGAGCTCGAGGTAGAAGAGGTACGTGAACTTATTCGTCCAGTTGCCGTCCATGCGCGAGTCCACTACGTAGAGCACGTAGCGCAGGAAAGTCGCCACCAGCGTGATAAACAGGATGAGGAACTGTTCAGACATGCACAATTCATCAGTTTTGTGTTAGAACCCGCGAGACTCAGCATGATAGAGAGAAAAAGCACACAGTACGCCACGTACCTCAAAGCCGAAGAGGATGAACACCGATGGCCCTGTGTCCATGACCTTCATGGCGCAAATCACGACGAACGTCATGTCCACAGCCGCCAGCAGGCTCATCAGCGTCACCAGGCGCATGTGCGTGAGCCTCGAGATGATGTCCGACTGCTCGATCTACACGCACACACACACACACACACACACAAAGCGGCGTGAGCTCCATGGGCAAAGCAAATAGAGTTGACAGTAGGAGATACCACCAAAGCCGCAGCACGTACGAACTCTATCCGCGACTGCGCCAGCCAGTGGAAGACCTTGAGGAACACGAGCGACGTGAAGAGCACCACGACGTGGAAGTTGATCTCATCGCGGAAGATCGTGAGCGCGAGGCACGTCTCCGTGACCGCGTACCGGACATTCTCGTGCAGGAGCTGTAGATTGTCAGTCAGCAGCATAGCAGCACAAACGGTTAGATCTCTGACAAAACAGAGGAACGAGTGCAACGGGAGCAGCCAGGCAGCATACACCACCACCACACACGCACACAATAGACGCAATAAGCAGGCGCACCTCGACTTCGGCGTCGCGCAGCGTGCCCAGGAACAAGGACTTGACGAGGCGGCCGAAGAGGATCGTGAGCACGAGCCCGGCGTTGCCGAGCAGCAGCACGCTGATCTTGGACGTCACGAGGTAGATGACGGCTGGGTAGAACTGCTGGCGCGTGACGTACGTGTAGTAGAGCAGTCCGGCGCACGCGAGCAGACTGGTGCTCGCATACATCCAGAACTTGACCATGGCGCTAGCGCGGAGGACGGCGGCGGCGAGCGGCGCTTCTTGACTTCTTCGTCGAGAGCTTTTTGGTCGACGTGGCAAACAGTCACAGCAGGAAAGCAGATTCCACCTGAGCAAAGTATGGCGAGTTTCTGGCTCATGTGAAAGGGCAGCGTGGCGATTCGACTTCATTTGTCCACACAAACCTGATTGACGTATGCAGGAGTCGAATCGACTCTTTTGGCTCAATTGTGACATCAGGATGGTCACTTCCGGGTGTGGAATCCGATTTGCAACTGACCACTTTCTTTTGAAACAGGAATGATCGGTTGCAAATTATTCTCTTGATATTTGTATGAAGTAGTTTTATCCAATGAAGGCGCTGCGATGGGGTCTCGGGAACCGCTTCTGCGAGTTGATTGGCAGGAAGAGCGGGGTAGGGCTCATGAACCCTGCCCTGGGTTGATTCTAGGCGTTCGATTCGCTAAAATTCCGTCTAGGGCTCGCGGCACACACTACTCACTTGAAGTTTGTATGAAACAGTGGATTCTGAAAACTCGGGTTTTCAGAATCCACTGTTTCATACAAACTTCAAATGAGTAGTGTGTGCCACGAACCCTATGGTTGTCTCGGCCAATCGCGCGGCGTGAAAAGCGGAAGGGCA
>JAADWH010000661.1:0-16688 GCA_023335995.1 Globisporangium nagaii
GTTCAGCGCGCGTTGCTAGTCTGCCACGAGCTTCGGCGGGATGCACGCGACGGCCGAGAAGTACCAGAGCTGCGACGCCATCAGCGCTTGCGCGACGATGGTCCGGCTCTGCAGGGTCTTCGCTCTCCACTTTCAGATCGAAAACTGGGAGAAGAACTTGGTGTTGATCGTTGAGAGTCGGTCGTTGTGGAAGACGCGTTGGCCAACGGGCAGACCGAGGTTGCGCACTCGCTCATCCGGGCCGAGGACTCGCACGTCGGAATATGCGTGGCGAGTCTGGCTGCGGTTGAGCGGTAGGATTGTCGTCTTGCCGATGTTAAACCTGGCACCAGAGCTTGTGCAGTACAGTTGGACGATATCGAGTTGTTGCGCTGCGCCGGTCGCTGTTTGCTGATGCTCCGCAAGCTCTTGCTCCCCGCAAGAACAAGAAATCGAGTCGGTCGCGCTAGGTCCTCCCCTGCAGCTACCACCTTTGAGGTTACCGACGCACGGCGGGACGCAATCTACGTAACGACGATCGTCTTTCCAGTGCGACCTTGGCGCCCAAACCACAGCGAGACACTTCCCTGTGTGGCTCCTCAGTGCCCCGGAGCGCACAGCAGCACAGATCGGGAGGAGTACCCTCTGGATGTCCTCCTTGGGTATCTCCTTGAAGCGACTTCATCAATCGACATCGCGATGCATCTAGTTACGAACCCTACGGTAAATCATCCTCTCTTCTCCTGCTCGTGACTGATAGTCTATGCTTACGTGTTTGCTGTTATGAATGTTTAGATAGCCCACACAATAGTTGCTATTTCACGTCGCCAGACTGTCACGATTCGCCTACTCACAGACCAAGCCTGGGCTGAACGGCCGTATTCAAGAGTTGGCATCCTCCGAGCAGCAGGTGTCGACGTTCGATACTCATCGAGGAAGATGCACGCGAAGTTTGTGGTCGTTGATTGCGAGACGCACATCAGCGGCTCGCTGAACTGGAGTGTAAATGGCGTGTGCCAAAACGACGAGCGCGTATACGTCAATCGAGGGGGAGAGATCACCCGCGGAGATATCGCAGATTTTGACAGTATGTTTGCGTGGGCGAGAGTGCCTGAGTGCCTGAGTGCCTGAGTGCCAAGCAGCCGTGATCCAGGTACAGTTTACTGGGCCTTTGTCGAAATGATGAACGATGATCTCTAATCTTACGTTCTGCTGTGCACCACAGAATCACGCAGAAAACTCAGAAGCGACGAGTGCCTTCAACAGAGCAGAGGTGGTGAGGCGTTCATCCGCGAGGACATCTAGTTGCGATCTTGAAGTTGACTTTATCGCTGGAGGAGCCGAGTCCAGATGAGGAGAAGTGGAAGAAGCAATTGACGTCAAAGTTGACAGTGACTCGCGGCATTCGCCCTATCATCTTTGTCCTTGACAAGTTCTTTGGCGGGCCTGGTCTCCATTTTGTGTCCAGTGATGTCTTCCTCAGGTTCATGCATCAAGTCCAAGCCTTAGAAATTGTCCGTACCCATTTTACAGCACAGCGAGCATACTGAGCCCCTAATGAAATCCGAGAACCGCGCGCTTCTCGGATTGGAAATCCACACCTCGCAGAACGCACTCGGCAGGTGCACGAGGACGCAGTAGCAATGCTGAGCACTGTCGTCTGGACGAGTGCGGTGCTGACAGGCTCGCTGCACCGAGAGATGCATCCGACCAAGCGCCGCTGTCTTCGTGGTTCAGGCTCCCCCCTGTGACGCGTTGCTTACACTTGCACGCTGCCGCGAGAGCGTGAGTACACATTCCGACCAGCTTGGACATCGCAGCAGCTATCCCGACGCTACTGCTCGCAGTGAAATGCAACGCGTTGCAAGCATTGGGTGCGCGACGCAAATAGGTTGATCTCTATGAGTGTATTGCTGAAGCTGCTCGAGCCAACGCCGCAGCTAGTTCACATCGGCGCGCGACTCGTCGAGCTGCCTGAAGAACTCTCGCAGCGCATCCTTCGAGTCCTTATTCGCGGGGATGTAGTGTCCGCCAGAGTGCAGCATCACCTTTGGGTCGACAAAGCCCTCCGCAAGCTTCTTGCATCGCTCAGGCGACACGATCGTGTCGCTCTCGCCGATCATGTGCAGTGATGGGAGGCTGAGCTTCAGCGCTGAGCTGCCGAAGCGCGGATCGATAGACTGCGGCGCGGCTGCGAAGATCCCGAACGAGAACGCAAACGGCGAGTTCTCTGGCGATTCAACTGTAAGAATGAGAGAGAGAGAGACCATGCACATATTCGCATAGAGAATGCGTCAGCGCCAAAGCGAGCACGCGACCGCACAATATGAGTACGATAAGGACAGCAGACGACGTACACTGGCGCTGGAGCACGAACGCCGCGAGCATGCCGCCCTGGCTGAACCCAAAGACGCCGTCGAACGGTCCTTGCTCCTTGCACACGCTTGCGACGAAATCGATCGCGTCCTCCACGTCCGAATACATTTGCACACCGCTGTCCTTGTCGACGTGGTAGTTCCACCAGGAGAACTGCCTCTTCTCGTGCTCGTCACTGCTCTCGCTCTCTTCCATGCTGCTCACAGGAGCCAATCGACAGTGCAAAGTCAGTACGAGATATTCATGCCAAATACACAGAGCTTCACTAGATGCACCTCTTGATGTGCTCTTCCGACGTCGGCTCGTACGGAACGACCAGCGGTGCGTCCACGCAGACTACAGGACACACATGCACGCCAATGTCAGCTCACGTTTATGACGCAAACAGCAAACACGAGCAGGACGAGCGAGCGACTGGCGCACGCACCGAACTCGACGCTGGACTTGAACGCACGACGGAAACCCGAGATGCGCACGTGCAGCTTCGCGCCGGTCTGGCGGTAGCCGTGGAGGCACAGCACGCGGTGCTTAACGGCGCTCATGTCGCCTCGCCTCGTCTTGGCAACTTCGATGTGCCAATCGGTCCCTCTTTCGCTGATGCGGATCACAATTGGCTGCTGCCACCAGAAGCTCTGGAGTTCGCGGCACCGAACAGCGGCACTGAACAGAAATCAGACCACCGACTGATCAGCTCTGTGGTCGCTTTGTGCCAATCTTTGAGCCACAAAATACCCCCCTTGAGATGACAAAGTGCACCAAAACGGCATACGAAGTGTGCATGTGTCACGAATGCGCTGCGCTTCAGTAATCCAATATGGCGCATTTACAGCACGCACTGGTGCATTTGCTGCTCCTTTCGCGCACATTTTGTCCCCTCGGCCTTCACAGGCTCACTCGAACTGATCCCGCTTCTGGAACTGCAACCGTGCGTGCCATCGTGACACGAATCAATCTTCAATCTTTCCCACCGCGAGCCGCGCAGTTCGCGATCGCCTCCCAGACGCGCGCGCCGCCAGCACCAGCAGAAGCCCCACGCTCCACGCTCTCACTCTCTCTCGTGTGTCGCCCACCCCGTCGCCCAACGATGAAGCGCTTCTTCCAGCTCACGCTGCTGGTCGTGGCGTTGATCGCGGCGCTCTCGTCCGTCTCGGCGCTCAAGCCCAAGAAGAGGTGCGTCGCATGTCGTTGCTGCTGTCACCAGGTTTCGCTGATGCCTGCGTGGGCTGCCAAAAGAGTAGAGCTGGGCTGTGCTAACGTGTGTGCATCTGTACTGCTGGTGCGCTTTGTGTGCTACTGAGCAGCGCCTCCGCGGTCGAGGTGCAGTTCCCGCACGTGTCCGACGCGCTGCTCGAGCAGCTCGGGTACCAGAAGAAGAACCGCTACTCGTCGTCCTCGTTCAAGGTCACGCCGCGCAAGCCTGCGCCTGACTTCAACAACGTGAACGCCGTGATCAACGAGAAGTTCGAGAAGGTGTCGCTGAGCAACTACCGCGGCAAGTGGCTCATCCTGTTCTTCTACCCGTTCGACTTCACGTTCGTGTGCCCCACGGAGATCGTGTCGTTCAGCGACAGCGTCGAGCTATTTCGTAGCATCAACGCCGAGGTGGTCGCGATCTCGACGGACTCGCACCACACGCACCTCGCGTGGGTCAAGACGCCGCGCAACGAGGGCGGGCTGGGCAAGATGAACATCCCGCTGATCGCCGACATCTCGAAGCGCATCTCGGAGGACTATGGCGTGCTCGTGACGGACGAAGAGGACGAGATGTACGGCGCGGCGCTGCGCGGACTGTTCGTCATCGACCCCGAGGGCACGATCCGCTCGATCCAGATCAACGATGACGCCGTGGGCCGCAGTGTGGACGAGACGCTGCGCATCCTCAAGGCGTTCCAGTACTCTGCCGCACACCCGCACGAGGTCTGCCCGGCGAACTGGAAGCCCGGCGGCGAGACCATCAAGACGAACCACATCGAGAAGATCGACTTTTTCAAGAACCTCTACGGCGAGGAGCTCTGAGCTGCTCGCGACAGGCTGAGAATGTGACTCGTCGTGGGTAGGATACGAGGTGTCGAGGTCTGCTGGAAGTCGTCCCAGCTATCGAAACACACAGCATAGAGCTCAGCCAGCATGCTGATCCGAGTCTGCTCGTCGTTCGTAAATGCAGTTGGTCGGCTTCATAACGCACCGAGCTGCATCGTAACCATCTCGACTCTGTTGTTAGTGTCGAGCCGATAACAAAGAAACGCGCCTGCGGTGAACAATGGCGCACGACGCACGACGAGTGGGGGAAGCAGGTCTTGCGCATAATGTTTTGTTTTGTCTTTTGCTTTTTCTTGTAGGTGGTTGAGTTGTGTTACGAAGACGTCGTGGTGCCTGCTAAGTGTGAGGAAGACGAGCTCCAAAGACGACGGTGTGTAGCTGCTGCTCCTGTGTCTTGTCCACGACGCGTCACGCGGCAGTCTGCTTCCTCACCATCGCCTCAAAAGCTGGTCGTCGTCTCTCTCCTTCGCGCGCGCGCGCGAATCCCGAATAGTGAAGTGCTTGAGGCTCGCTGCTGCTTGTGGCTGCTGCTCGTGGCTGCTGCTGGTGTAGCGCGGTGCTTATTCCTCCGCGCGTGGGAAGCCGTTCTTCCAGTTCTGGTACTTGAGCAGGAAGACTGGCACGCCGACACCGCCGACGACGACGAAGAGCGAGAGCCCCTTGGCCCAGCCCTTGGAGAACTCGCCCTCGAACACGTAGTGCTGGTGGTGGCCGTGGTCACCCGCCATGCGGTTCGCCGAGCGGTGGATCGCGCGGCGGCCCGCAGGCGCGGCGGAGAGCTTGGACGCTTGCTTCACGACGTGGCTGAGCATTCTGACGCTGCTGGTGCTGATCTGTCTGTGGGGCTCGGAGGGGGAAGAAAACACTGGCGACGCACAGACCACCGCCAAAATCGAGCCGCGTCAAATTCGGGATTCGGGATTCCTCGAAACGAGTGCTTTCGAAACAAACGAGCGAGCTGTGTGCGGACATGGGCTTACAAACGCTAGGATGTTTATCGAAGTGGGTATAGTGCTACGGATACTGAAGCGACGCAAAGAAACACGCCGGTGAGCTGAGAAGCGGTGTCCGGAAATGGCATGCAGGTATACAGATTAGGCCGTTTCTATGTGGTGGTGGTATACGAGCTCCTCCTTTCAGAGCGCGAAGAGACACACGAAAACGGAATGGTCCACGGCGAGAGCGATCGTGTTGCTGGCATAGTAAGGTGGACATGCATGTCACTGACGTAGATGACATGCAGTGTGCACGGATGTATGCCCACTACAGAGCTCGTCGAGGAAGGCTTGCTCTGTGGGCCAACCAGCGACTGAGAGCACGCACCAAAGGCAGGCAAACAAACATCCTGGTGCATTAAATTAGAAAGAGTGATGAAACATAGAGAAGATACACAGCGGACGCGGCGGGCTCGCTCTGTGAGAAGGGGGGTATGCTGGGATACAGGACGCAGGCGCCTCCTTTATGCGTGGCAGAACGACTGCAGGAGCGCCGCGTCCGCGAGCAGCTGCAGGCGAGGCTCCATCCTGACTGACTGTGGCTGCTGCTGCTGCTGCTGCTGCTGCTGCGTGACGAACACGAGCTCTTCCTGCTGCGCCTCGCTCTGCATCTGCTTTCTCCGTCGCTTCAGCGGCTTTGCTGCTGCGACTGCTGGCTCCAAGAACCGCTTCGAGTTCTTAAGAGGCTCGCGCGTCGCCTTCGCTGGCTCAATGGTGCTGTTGTTCATCTTCGCAGTGCTCGGAGCTCCAGCGTTCGGAGGAGCCAGCGGCGCCGCCATCGCAGTAGCAGCAGCGATCCAGTCTGTGAACTGCGCCTGGTTGGCTTTGAACATGTCAATGGTTCCACCGTTGCTGCTGCTGCTGCTACTGCTGTTGTTGTTCGTCGCAGTCATATACTGCGGATGCATCGGGTAGAACGCGTCGCTTGGCGGCGTCCAGCAGCACGCGCCGTTCGTCGCGACGACCGCCTGCATAGCGAGCTGGTGCTGGAAACACGGGTACATCTGGCCGAGGTCGAGCGAGCTCAGCGGCACGAAGGCCATCGGACCGTTCGGCGAGCTGCTGCCCTGCTGCGGCTGGGGCGACGCCGGATCCGCCTTCGTTGGCACTGGCACTGGCGCGAGTGCCACCACTGTGTCGTGTGCGTTCGTATCGACGACTGGCGTCCCTGGTGCGGACTCCGGTGCGTTGTCGTCCTCATCACCAGACGAGCTCTCCGCCTTGCGCCGACTCTTCTTCTCCGCGCCTGCACCGCCAGCAGTGGGCGTCGTGCTGCGCTTCAGACGGCGCTTGCTCGAGTTCCAGTGGTTCTTGATCGCGTTGTCCGTGCGGCCGGGGAGCATCTTGGCGATCTCGGCCCACTTGTTGCCGAACTGCTCATGCGACTCGCGCAGGATGCGCTCTTCGTCCTCCGACCACGGCTCCTTGCGGATCGCAGGGTCCAGTTGGTTGTGCCATCTACAAATAGCAAACAGCGCATGCGTGTGTCAGTACACACACAAACGACTTACACAGCCTGTTATACGCAGCAAGAGCCTCGAGCCACGGATCAAAACGTACCGCTCGCGACACTGCTTGCCGTTGCGCCCGGGCAGCTTCGTGCCGATGATCGTCCAGTGGCGCGTGCCGTACTTCTGCACGAGCTTGACCATCATCAGATCCTCCTTCTCGGTCCACTTGCACACGGGCTTGCGCTCCTTGCGTGACGCACTGCTGCTGCCGGCACTGGCACTGGCTTTAGAACTTTTGGAGGATCCTGGCGACGACGCGCTCGCGTGCGCTGCTGGCATCATGCCCATCATCATCGGCTCGTGACTGCTGTCGCTCTGGTGGTGGCGATGGTGACTGTGCTGGGAGGTGTGTGGCGCGAGCAACGGTGCGAGCGCAATGGGCTTGCTGTTGCTGCTGCTGATATTGCTGGGGCTGGAACTGGCGGAGCTGCTGCGGCCGGGCGTCTGCATGAAGAGCTCTTTTCGCGAATGTATCCGCCACCTGCCCGTTGAGCGGCGAGCGCTGGCGCCGCTGCCGCCGCCGCTGCCACAACCGCGGCTGCTGTTGGCGGAGGAGGATCTCGCGCGCTCGCACGTCCCAACTGCCGATCCTCATCTGGAAGAAGCGCGTTTGACTTGGATAATGTATGGCGCGAAACGTTGCGAAGGGCGGAAGAAGATCCAATTGACCCCCAACCAGCGCCAGCGACCCCAGAACAACCACGGTCGAAACTGCGTCTGCTCGGGACACTCGGGACATTTTCATCCCGAAAAATCTATTTTGGTGCTCAAAAATAAATAGCTGCTGGTGCTTAAACATGGAGCGCGTGTTCAGCGATTCGGGTCGCTTTTGTGCAATTCTTTCCAGGAATGACCGCCCGCACGCTTTTTTCTTCTGTTTTGAGCCGATTTGGAGGGCTCAAAATACGCTGGCGACTCGGATTTAGATCGTCGTGTATTTTGGCCGCGATGCGATTGTTGCCAAGCAGTGCTCGCTCGTGGCTCACAGTTTATGGTTCTCCGATCAGAAAGCGTATAATTACAGCAACAGGCGTGCGCGGGAAAGCAAACCGTGCTGTCTCGCTGCCGATCGGAATCGGTTTGCTGGACAACACCTTCGCAAAAGGTGCTTGCGGTCTTAGCTGGAGATGTCCGGACGACCATCACGCAAAAAGCTGTTCATTTTCATGGGTATGTAATGCATGAATCGGAGTTTAGTCAGCGCTGTCTGCTTTCGAGTATTTACATAACTGCTCTCAATAGATAATAAAACTGCACAACTGCTCCCAGAGGAACCTTTTTCGCCGTTTTTGAGTGGTTCACCATTTTGAACTGGAGTTCCCCAAACGCGAAGCAAACAAGCACGAAATGATGGCGGCTCCGTCGTACTTGGCGGCGACTGCGGCGACTGCTGTTCCTGGCAGCAGCAGCAGCTCCGATGCGGCGGGCGAGCTGGACAAGCTGTCGCCCGCGCAGGTGCGTCTGCTCGTGACCGAGGCCGCGCAGGGCAAGCTCAAGAGCGCCAAGGCGCTGCGCGACGCGCTTAACCTGCCCGTGACGGTGCAGCGCGTGCAGCAGATGCTCAGCAGCGCCGACTTCCAGGAGCGCGTCAGGCAGCTGCAGCGTGTCGTTGGCGGGAAGCGCGATGCGGGTGTGGACAACGACAACGACGTCGATAGCGACTACAATGACGACAGCGATGGCCTGGACGACGACGACGACGACGACGAGTTCATGGACACAGCCGTGGCAGCGACAGGACGTGCTGGGAAGGCGAAGGCTGCCAACCCGCTGAGCGCCTCGAGCGGCGGCAGCGACGCTCTCATGGCCGAGCCACTGACCGCAGCCGGAGACGCTGGCGGGCCAGTCACGGTGCGCGTCACGGCTCCGAACGGCGCGGTGCTGACGCTGAGTGTGAACGAGAAGTTCAAGGACCGCGCGGCGATCAAGCAAGCCGTGCGCGCGTTCGCCGAGGCGCAGGGCAAGTCCGTGGTAATCCAGCGCAAGACGAACGGCGGCAACAACTTCGTGTACGTGTGCAAGAGCAAGACGCCGTGCGCCTTCTATGTCAAAGTGCGCCGCACGCAGCGCTACACGTCGACGACGCACCTGATCTGCGCGCTCCAGGCGCAGCACGGCCCCGAGTGCTCGGGCAAGCCGCCCAAGTCCCGCCTGTCGCTCAAGATGCAGCAGCAGCAGCAGCTCAGCGTCGACCTGCTGCCGGCGAGGTCCGCGAGTGTCACGCTGCACGACGGCTCGGAGCTCACGCTGTACGAGCGCCAGGAGTTCACCACGCGCGCGGAGCTCAAGGACTTTGTGCACGACTTTGCGCTCGCGCAGGAGAAGCGCGCGCGCGTGGACCGCCTCTCGAGCGGCGGCAACAACATCACGTTCGTGTGCACGAGCCAGACGCAGTGCACGTTCAAAGTTCGCGCGCTGCGGTCCAAGAAGACCCACCTGCACTACATCAAGGCGTTCGAGGCCGACCACGGCGCCGAGTGCACGGGCAAGCCGTCGGTGACGAAGCGCCAGGTGCTCAAGCGCCTCACGCAGATGGACGCTGTCCCGACGCTCGCGCTCTCCGGCGCAGACGTGCAGGCGATGGTCAAGAGTCTGCAGGGAGTTGACGTGACGCCTCGTGTCGCCTCGGACGCACGCTGCGAGCTCGTGAACCGAGTGCTGAAAGACGCGATGGCGGGCATCCAGAAGCTCGAGTCGCTGCTCGCGCAGTTCCAGGCGCTGAACCCGACGTCTGCCGCGCAGGTAGACTTTGACAACGACGGCACGTTCAAGCGCGCGTTCCTCAAGCTGCCGTACACGGCTCAGGTGCAGAGCCGCAGCGCGCGCGTGCTGGGTCTGACTGCGTCGGACATGGGGCCGTCGAGCAACTTCCGCGGCATGCTCCTGGAGCTGGTCGTCAAGGACGGCAACAACGACGCGTACACGGTCGCAGTCGCGCTCTGCGATGCGAAAGGCTCCGAGAGCTACGTCTGGTTCCTGAACTGCTGCGTGCTCGGCGGCGTCTCGTTCGACGCGCCGATGTTCTGCAACCGCAACTCGGCGATCCTGAACGCCGTCGCGTCGCTGCCGATCCCGTTCACGCTCATTCAGTGCACGCAGAGTCTGATCGCGGGGATCGAAGAGAAGCTGCAGCCTTTGACAGACCGCGAGTGCGCGGAGATCCTGCGTGCACAGGACGCCGATACAGAAGCAGAGTACAAGGCGGTGCTTGCGGCTCTCGGTGCCTCGAACGCACAGCTCGCGGAGTACTTGCGCAGCACGGACGCGAACACGTGGACGAAGCACTGCTACGTGAAGCGAATCCCGCTCTACGGCTGCCACAGCGCGTCGCTCGTGTCGCCGCAAAGCGAGCACGCTTCTCTCCACGCAGTCTCGACGCGCGAGCTGGGGCAATTCGAGTTCTTCCAGAGCTACATGGAGCGCTGCATGAAGCTGGTGTACCAGGGCAAACGTAACGCCAAGAGCTGGGCAAACGCCGGACGCGCGCTCACGGCGTTTGCAGAGAATGCACTCAAGCAGCAGCACAGCGACGCGCTCGCGTGCCACGTCGTGCCGAGCGACGACGAGAGCGGTATCGCGTACGTCTACGACACGCGCAGCGCACAGCCCAAGAAGTGCCGCGTGAACTTGAGCGCGAGCAGCTGCACGTGCTCGCTCCTCGAGCAGCTCGCGCTCCCGTGCAAACACCTCGTGGCCGCTGTGACTTTCTTCAACGACGACTGCGGCGCGGCGTGGGATCTCTCGCAGCTCTGCGACACGATGTACACTGCGCAGGCGTACTTTGAAGTCTACGGGCAGCTGAGTCCGATCGAGATCCCCGTGGAAGAGGAGCTCGTGCGCAACGCGAACGTCAAGATCGCGCCGAGCGTCACGACCAACCGCTGCTCGCGCTGCCACGAGATCGGCCACAACAAGCGCCGCTGTCCAAACTCCGGTGCTGATGGATCTGCAGATGTGACCGCCAACGCCAGCAGCAGCGGTGACTCTCCAGGCGACAACCAGCAGCCGTTCGACATGGTAGTCTGAGGACACCCGTCGCGTCCCGTAGACACTGTTCACAAATCGTAATGTATTAATGCTTTCCCTGCCATGCAGTGTTACACAGCCGACAGAGTTCGCAGCATAATGGCGGGGAACATGCACGCACTTACTTACTCACAGCCGACCCCAGACGCCGTTCAAGCAGGTTTATTTCACACCAAGCCAGTCGCAGCAGGAGCGGACGAAGAGGCAGACTCAGCAGCGCTCGAGCTCGGACAGCGGCGCTTGTTGTGGCCGTACGCGTGGCAGAGCGAGCAGCGGTTCGTAGGGCCGACCGGCACGACCTGCACCGACGTGTTCAGCGACAGCTCCTCCTCGAGCGGCATGCTCACCGCGCTCGCGAGACCGTAGACGTCGCAGTAGCCGCGCGCCAAGTACATCGGGTGGCAGAGCTTCGCGACGTCCCAGTGGCCGCCGCTGTTGCTGTTGAAGAACGTGGCTGCCGCGACCAGGTGCTTGCACGGGAGCCCGTACTGATCTGAGAACGGGCACGAGCACGCGTTCGCGCTCAGGTTCACGCGCCGGCGCTTCGGCACGGGGCTGCGTGTGTCCCACACGTACGCGCTGCCGCTCTCGTCATCGTTCGGCGTCACGCGGCAAGCCGTGGCGCGCGCGCGCTGCTCCTCGAGAACGCTCTCGCCGTACGCAGTAAGCAGCTGTCCCGAGTGAGACCAGAGCTTGGAATTGCGCCGGCGCTCGTACACCGCCTTCATGCAGCGCTCCATGTAGCTCTGGAAGAGGTAGATCGGTCCTCGCTCGCGAATCGCAGCATCGTCAGTCGCAGCAGCAGACGACGAAGACGACAATGCAGAGACGTCGTCCGCGCCTGCATCCGCCACCAGCGCCGCGCTCTGAGCGCCGTAGAGCGCGTACTTGCGCAGGTAGCAGTACTTTGCCCAGACGTTCGGGTCGACGCGCTTCAAGTGCTCCGCCACGGCGACGCTCTTCGTGGCGAGAGACGCGATGGTCGCCTCGAACTCCTCATACGTGTCGGCCGCCTGCGCGCGCAGCACAAGGCTCTGCACACTCTTGGGCAGGCTCGCCATCTGGAGCTCGCGCTGCATGTTCCTGAGCAGGTGCTGCGTCGACTGGATGAGCAGGCAGGACACCGGGAGCGACTCGATCGCCGTGAGCACTGCGAGGCTGCGGTCGCAGAAGATCGGCACGTCGAGCGAGATGCCGCTCGAGAGGCAGCAGTTGAAGAACCAGGCGTAGTTGTCCGCGGTCTTGCCCTCGCAGAGCGCGACTGCGAGCACGTAGCGCTCGTTGTTGCCGTCCTTGGCTACGAGCTCGAGCGTCGTCGTGCTGCCACCAAAGCTGATGCTCGGCGCGCTCACGTCCGCGCTCTCGAAGCCTAGGATGCGCGCGCTGTGCTGCTGTATCTGCGTCGAGTACGGCAGCTTGAGGAACGCGCGGCGCAGCGCGTTGGCGCTGTACGCGTCCACCTGGATCGACGCGCTCGGGTTCTGCGCCTGGAACTGCGACAGCAGCGCCTGGAGCTTCTGCACGCCGGTCATCGAGTCGTCTACGCTCGTGCGCACCATCACGGACGCCTGCGTGGTCACGCGAGGGTTGGCCGTGCCGGCGCCTTGGATCTTGTCCACGATCGTCTGCGCCTCGTTGCCCGTGAGCGTGAGCGTTGTGTTCGTCTCGGACGCCGCGCGGATGTCCTTCATCACTTGCCGCTTCGTCATCGCCACTTTGCCCGTGCACTGCTCGCCGTGGTCTGTCACGAGCGTCGTGACGTAGAACGCGGTCTCGCCGCGCTTCTTGGAGCGCAGGATGCGCACCTTGAAGGCGCACGGCGTCTCGCTCTTGCACACAAACACGATGTTGCTGCCGCCGCTGGCTGTGCGGTCGATCAGCACGCGCTTGCCCTGCGCGAGCGCGAACTGCCGGATGAACAGCTTGCCCTGCTCGCGTGTCTCGAACTGCTGGTACTGGTAGAGCGTGAGCTGCGCGCCGGTGGCGCTCGCCACGGTCGCCTGCTTCGGGTGCCGCACAACCTTCTTCGACTCGACCTTGTGGTTCGTGCGGCCCTTGGGACGGCCGCGACCGCGCTTCACCGGAGCAGCTACCACTGCCGTCGCCGCCGTCTGGGCAGCCGCAGCTACCGACAGCGCGTGTTGTTGCTGCTGCTGCTCGCTGTGTGCGTCCACGTCGACGTCCATCGCCGCGTCCATGGCGCTAGCGCTGCAGCCTTGCTCCGTTTCGTGGAGGAGGAGCTGGCGCACGGCGTCGTGCGGCCGGTTGAGCTCAACTGCGATCGTGAGCGGTGTCCAGCCGAGCTCGTGCATGTGGCGGATCTGCCGCTCGTCCGCGACCGACAGCGGCGCCTCGCGCGACATGGCTGATGCGCTCGTGACGAAGTGTCCAGTGCCCTCTTCTTGAGCTTTTCAAGCGGTCGCGACGAGGAAAACAATGGCAGAGCGTGCCCTCTTTTGGTCGTCTCGGTTTGGACTGACCTGGTATAATGTATCGGTTTTGTATTTGGCGATCTACCCAAAGTCGACTCAATGGTTCAGTATTTGGAAATCAAACATAGGAGGTATTCTGAGCCTCGAGACGAAGACTCGCCATGCAGGACAACAAGTGTCCGAATGGTCAAGACATAACTCACCAAGCCGTTCCGAAGGAAGCCAACGCCACGCTAGCGAGAGCACCTCTGGTTGGCAACCACTCTGCTCGATTCGTGACGACAGACTGGAGTTATGATAGCCACATCGTCCGACAGGGCGTAGTCAGCGACGGAGAAGAAGCAAGGGGCGAAGCCTGCAGAGAGAGAGAGAGAGAGAGAGAGAGAGGGGGGGGAAGACAACCGTGTCCATCCATTGCTGTGTCTGCGTACTGGTTTGTCTCCTGCACTCATATCGACGCCCATACTCAAATCACAGTGCCGCCAGCGCCATTGGCACCGACGATGCTGCTGCTAGTGCTGGTGCTGTTACTGCTGCTGTTGCTGCTGCAGTTGCGCTTGTTGTGGCCAAATGTGTGGCACATCGAGCAGCGCTTCATGCCCACACTCGCTGGCTGTTTGGCTTGCGCTTGCGTTTGCGCTTGCGTTTGCGTTTGCACCTGCACCGACGCAGCTCGTACTTTCACTCGCACCGCCGGGTTGCTCGCGAGCTCCTCCTCTACCGGCAGCTGGATCGCCGCGGTCTGCCCGTAGGCTTCGTAGTAGCGCTCCACGCTGTACACGCGGTCGCAGAGCGCGCGCACATCCCAGGACGCGCCGCTCTTGTTGAAGAACAGCGCCGCGGCCACCACGTGCTTGCACGGCAGCCCCATTTGGTCCACGTACGCGCACGAGCAGCTGTTGAGGCTCAGGTTCACGCGCCGCTTCTTCGGCGTCGCGCTCCTCGTGTCCCACACGTAGGCGGTGCCAGTCTCGCGGTCGCTCGGCGACACGCAGCAGCACAAACCCGCGGCGTGGTGCTCGTCGAGCACGTCCTCGGCGAATGGTGTGAGCGCGCGGCCGGCCGCGAGCCACTCCTTGGCGCTCGACTTGCGCACGTAGAGGTCGTTCATGCTGCGCTCCATGTACTTCTGGAAAAACTCGAAGGCGCTCAGCTGCCGCGCGTCCATGGCGAGCGGGTTCTCGGCCTCCGTGAGCGTCGTCGTCTGCCAGTGGAAGAGCGGTGAGCGCTTGCGCAGGAAGCAGTGCTTGGCCCACGTGTGGGCGTCGACGGAGCTCTTCACGAACACACCCGCCTTCGCGTTCGCTTGCGTCAACGCCGACAGCGCTGCGTCAAAGTCGGCGGGAGTGTCAGCTGCCTGCGCGCGCCAAAGGAACTTCTGCCAATCGTTTGACTGCTGCTGCGGCGATGCGAAGCGTTGGTCGATGGTGTTGATGAGGTGCTGCGTGCACTGCACGAGCAGCGGCAGTCCCGTCGGTGAAGACGACGGCGGGTGGACACTGGACACGGGGAGCGCCTCGGCCGCGCCACTGGCGATCGCAGCGTTGCTCCGGTCGCAGAACATCGGAACGTCGAACGCGAGTCCGCTCGAGACGCAGCAGCTGAAGAACCACGCGAAGTTTGCTGGTGTGAGGCCGTCGCAGAGCGCGACTGCGAGCACCACCGTGTCGTTGTTGCCGTCCTTCGTCACGAGCTCCAGCATATAGCCCGCCTCCTCATTCTCGCTGCTTGAGCTGCTGCTGCTGCTGCTCACCATCTTCATGCCGTCAAAGCCCAGGACGCGAGGGCTGCAGCGCTGCACGAGACTCGCGTGCGGCAGCATGAGGAACGCGCGCTCAAAGCTGTCAGCTGAGTCCAGACTCACCTGCGCAGACGCGCTCGGGTTCAGCAGCTGGAACTGCGCCAGCAGCGACTCGATCTTGTCGATGCCGTCAGTAGACACCGGAACAGCAGAGCCACTGGCAATGGCGCTAGTCTCAGCACTGGCGTCGGCAGCAGGAGCCACGCTGTCGCTGCTACTGCTAATTCTGCTCGGCTCGCTGCTCGGCTCGCTGCTCAGCTCGCCGATAGTGCTGATAGTGCTGATGGTACTGTTAATGGTGGCGCTCTTACTGCTGCTCTTGCTGCTAGTCTTGCTCTTGGTCGCCACAGCCTTGCCGGCGAGCGCGTCCTTGGCACGGTATGCCATCCGAGGAGGGACGCTGGCGCCGTGCACGCTCTTGACAATGCTCTGGACGTCAAAGCCCGTGAGCTCCGCTGCTGCTGAAGACGATGACGAGGCGGACGCCGCCGCGGACTCCTGGGCGATCCGCAGCTGGTTCACGACCTGGCGCTGCGTGATCGCGGCTTTGCCCGTGCACTCTGCGCCGTGGTCGGCGTGGAACGAGGTGATGTAGTAGCCCCCGGACTTGCCATCGTCACCATCAGCAGCAGGAATAGGAGCAGGAGTAGGAGCAGGAGCAAGAGCAGGGGCAAGAGCAGGAGCAGGAGGAGCAGGAGCACCACCACCGCCACCCGTTTTTGTCTTGCGGTTCATCTTCGCGCCGCGGACGATGAAGTCGCACTTGCTCGCGCTGCTGCAGACGTAGACGAAGTTGCGGCCGCCGCTCGTGTGCGGATCCAGGCGCGCGCGCTTGCCCTGCGCGAGCGCAAAGTCGTGGATGAAGTTCTTCGCGTGGCCGCGCGACTCGAACTCGAGCCGCCGGTAGAGCGTGAGCGTGCGGCCGTCGTTCATCGTCACGCTCGCTTCGAGCGACGACGGCTCGGCGCGCGGCGTGCGCACTCGCGGTGGAGCTTTTGCTGCCAACTCACCGACTGAGCCGATGCTGCTGCTGCTGGGAAGAGCTCCAACGGAGTCAAGCGGCAGCGCGGCATCGTGAGGAATGACGGTCTGACCGCGGGGCTTGCGCTGCGCTCGAGGCTTCATAGATTCAACAGCAGCAGCGGGTGGAACGCTGAGCGAATGGTCACCGCTGCCGCCGCCACCGCCACCGCCACCGCTGATGTCGGTGGGGACGGCATCGCTTGGCACGCCGCGCATCGATGGGCGGTTTGACGCCATGCTTTCCCGCGTTTTGTCGGAAAGCAGCGTCGAGGAGCAAAATGCCGATTTAGGGTGGTGACACTTTTGCGAGGGAGGTTCTCCTCACACTGCATGCTTTCATCTCTGTATGATATCAGAAGGGTATGCGTGAGGAAGGGTGCCGAAATGGAGGGCGAAAGATCCATTTGGAATAGTTGCAGGACCATGGAGATCGGAGCACCAACCAAGCAGCAAGAGAGAGAGAGAGAGAGAGAGAGAGAGAGAGAGAGAGAGAGAGAGAGAGAGA
>JAADWH010000662.1:0-16683 GCA_023335995.1 Globisporangium nagaii
GAGAGAGAGAGAGAGAGAGAGAGAGAGAGAGAGACTGCCGTCGTGATCGAGAGCGCTTCCCACCTATCTTCGAGATTGTTGCTGAGAAAATGGAAAGTCCGTGTTTGCTGCTGTTGACTTCTGCACCGTGTTGCTCGAAACGATCCTGGATATGCCACACAAACAATCGTCAGCGTGTGAGAGAACTGACGCCGGATCCTACTCGACGTCGCTTGAGTGAGCGTGCGCTCACAAATGTAAGCATGTGGAAGGATGCGCGGAACGAACTGTTATTGCTCGTGAGGTGCCTTCGACAGGAGACAGCACGGGATACACAGAGACGGGTTCGCTTCAGCAAGACCAGCCACACAGCTCCACATTGCTCAAGTTCGGTGGGGCTTCCTTGAGGAGATCGTTGCTCCGCGCGAGGTTCCGGAAATCACTCAGAGCGAACCGACTTCAAATTGTGAGTCGCCATTTGACATGAGCCTCTATCTGAGTCTGGTACTGAGTATTTCTGAGAATTTGAATTGACCATGATGGATTCGAAGAAGGAATCAACCACTGTGACGATGACGAGCGATGCCGATCGCGACTTCCTCTCCGCAGCCTGGTGCTCTGCGGACGCGGACGCCATTCCTGTCAACAGTGGCGCGCTGAGTGCTGCTGGGGATGCGAGTGCTTCAGAGCTCGCTGTGTTCCCGGTCGAGCTGTTGCTGTCTGCAGACAATGGAGAGCTACAGGACGCGCTGCTGCGACTTCAAACCGGCAGCAGCGACGATACCGATGGCAAGCAGGATCGCCACGCTCAGTCCGCGGCTGCTCGCGCAGCGGATGACGATGTGGACGGAGACGCGCTGCTGCGCGTGTTGGAGGTAGATGCAAGCGACGCGCTTGCGCACTTCTCTGTTGCCACGAGCTCCATTGTTGGTGAAAGTGTTGCTAGTCCAGCATCTGGAGGAGGCAGCAGCAGCAGCAACAGCAGCAGCGCAGAGAGTAGCGACCAGTCGAAGGACTCGAACCCAACGCGGCGCCGCGTCAAGCAGGAGCTCGACTACCTTCGCGAGCGGGTTCGCGGGCTCCAAGCCACGCTGAGCGCTCTGCAGCAAACTCGTGCGTCCGCTTGTATGTTTACTGCTCACTTATCATTGCGCTGCGCTCTGACAACCATCTTTGTCCTCATTCACCATTGAGCTTAGAGCCAGAAAACGCAGCACTGACAGTGAAGAAGCCGAGCGCATGGGAGGGCATCGCCGCTCGCCAGCGCGACCTGCGCCGTAAAGCACAGCTGGAGAACGCGAAGCTGCGCGAGTCGCTCAAGGCGCAGCTGCAGCTCGCGACGAGTCTGGAGCGTCTGCTGCACAAGCGGCCGAGCCTGTGGGTAAGTTCTCTTGAGTATCTTCTTGTTGCTCTGCTCGCACTGACCATCGTCTGGATGTGTGTACCGCTTGTTAGACGGATGACGCGCTCTCGAGCAAGCGCTTCTGTGGTGCGACTGGAGCGCGCGTGAGTGGGATCCTCGCCGACGACCCTGTGAGCCACGACGCGCTGGTTTTCGAGTCGCTCATCGCGAAGATCGACCGGAGCTACGCCTCGTACCGCGAGACCCTCACGCAAAATGGACTCCTCAGTGCTCCCTGCGGCCATCGCGCGACGAATGTGCAGCCTGCGACGTGTGATGGCGGCGGCGAGAGCATGTGCGTCGAGCTGCTCGATGTGAAAGCGATGCCGTTCGGCGCGAGCGCGACGAGCAGTGCGGCGTGGCGCTGCATCACGTCTGGATACATGCAGCTGCAGCACGAAGTGTATCGGGTGCGTCGTATGCGAGTGTCCTTGTGTCTCTTGAGCGGTGTGTTCTTACTTTGATTGACTGTTTTCTCGATCAGGGGTTTGAAGGTGTGAGCGACACCCTCGCGATCAAGTACGCGGTGACGATGACGCGCAAGCGGCTGAGCGTGGACGTCACTGCGCGCGCAGTGATGAAGAGGTTCATCGAAAAGGAAGAAGGTGGTGGCAGCCAGCGCGTCGTGTTTGTGTGGGAGTCGATCTCGGACACGGACGGCTCCTCGCTCCATCGGAGAAACCCAGGGATTCAGGTTCAAGAGCGAGGGTGGACAGTGTTCTCAGCAGCAACGCAGGATGACCGCAGCGAAGTCTCCGATGATCCTCAGGAGTCGTCGACCCAGATTCTGACGTGCATGCGCATGACGCCGCTGGTTTCATCATCCGCGAACGAGGACGCGGACGTGGAGGACGAAGGACGCCAGGTGGGGCTACTCACGAACCTCTCCCTCGACTACTTTGGCGAGCAGCTCGACCAGGCGCACCAGGCGATCGAGTGCCTGCTGCTGGACGAGCGAACGCAGTAGGTGTTGGCTGGTGTTCGCATTGTGAGGTCGTTGATAGCACAGGACCCAGAGATGCAGCGACGAAGAGCAAATCAAAATGCTGGCCAGTCATAAAGTACACTGCTATTCTGACGCCTGAATGTGTCAAACTAAACTGGACTATGTGCCAGGATAAGCAAACGCTCACAAATCAAATCGAGCAGCATGGTGCATGACAAGTGGGTCTTCCCAGAGCTGCGCGCGCACATCCTGCAGCGCGCTGCGCGCACGAGCGACAGCAGCAGCAGCGCACCAGAGATCGCTCCGTTCGCGACCGCGTCGCTCGTCGAGTCCGGCGTCGCGTGGGACGTCGAGCAGCAGCTGCGGCGCACGACGTGCTCGTTCGTGGAGGACCTCGCGTCGCTCGTGGAGATCCCGGACGCGCCGACCGTGGCCGCGCAGCTCTACGTGCAGCGCTTCTACGTACTGCACTCGTTCTGCAAGCACGATCGATTCCTCGTGGCCACGGCCGCGCTCTTCCTGGCCGCCAAGACCGAGGAGTTCCCGATCAAAGTGCGGCTGCTGACCGAGTGCGCGCTCTACCTTCTGCTCTGCAGGCAGCCCGGCAAAGGAGAGCTCCTGAAGAAGAGTCGGCACAGACAGCAGCACGAGCGCAGCGGCGGCAGTGGCAGTGTCAGCAATGGAGGCGGCCGCCGAAGCGCCGCGAACGCCAACAGCAAGCGCACGAACGCGTCGGGCAAACCCGTCGAGATGAGCGCGTCGCTGGGCAACGACCCGGAAGCCGCGAACGCCAAGCACCTCGACTGCCTCAACGCGCTGCTCGAGGTGATTGACGTGGGCGAAGTGGAGACGACGTCGTCGAAGGTGCTGCTACTTGAGCGCATCCTGCTGCAGACGATCTCGTTCGACATCGGCGTGCCGCAGCCCTTCGCGTACGTCGCGCGGCTCATGGAGCGCGTGTTTGCGCTCGACGCGATGGACCCGTCGATCTCGTACGAAAGCGTCCGCATCGTGGCGTTCCTGCTGCTCGCCGACGCGATCAAGAGCGGGCTGTGCCTGGCGTTTAGCTCGCCCGAGCTCGCCGCCGGCGCAGTGTACCTCTCGTGCGTCTATCGCCACACGGTGCGGGCGAACGTCGCGACGGAGACGAACGCGCCGTGGTGGACGCTGCTCGGGCTCTCGTCGCAGGAGCTGGAAGGTGGGCGAGATCTCTGGCATATGTGGCTGTGTCCTTAGTTATCTATTTGCTGGGACTGGTATTGACATATGCTGTTGCTATTGCAGACGTGAGCCGCTGCTTGCTGTGGATGTACGAGACGCCGTCGGGACTCCAGATTCCGGGCTTGAGCGTGGATTTGCAGGACCTCTGGGAGCGATATCGCCCCGAGCAGAACTTGCCCGACCTCGAGTACATTAAGAAGCTGGACGCAGATCTCCAGAGCTCCCAGTAGTCACCGTCCAAATGGGGGGGGTGACGCCAACCAGTTGGTTCGAACACTTAAGCAACCACAGCACGACTATTTGCCATCGCATGTCCAAGTCTTGATGAGAAGTTTAGGTGCTTATGCACGAACGATTCTGTCAAGAACGACAAACCAGCAGCTCCAGAAACAAACCACAAACGCGAACGTGCTCATGCCCACGTGCGCGCTTTGCTCGGGTTGTCGAGCAGACTCTTGATGTAGAAAACCTGGAGGAAGCAGATGAGCAGGTAGACGATGCACTCGAGAGAGCCGTAGAACGACACGCGCTTGCTCGTGCTCTCTTCCACTACGCATGTACATCCCCAGACAACCGAGCACATCAGGTTAGCAATCAGAATCGATCTATGAGGAGGACCACCGTCACGGATGTAGAAAAACTCTGCACCTTTGATGTGGCGCTCCGTGCGGATCTGGTGGAGCCGCTGCTCGGACTCAAGCTCGCCGAGACGGATGTCCAAGTGGGACGCGTACTTCGCCAGCACGCTCACGTGTTCTGTGCATTGCCATTCATAAATAAGTACTCCAGCAGAAAACCACCAGCATCACAGCCATCGCAACAAAACCAATAGACACGAGGAGATGCGTCCTACCTCGCTCCACTGGATGCTGCGACTGGAGCGTGTTGGTCACGTGGGTCACGAGCTTCCCGTCCGAGTCCGAGTTGATGAAGCACAGCTCGTGGATGCCGGCAATCCTACACATAACAGTACAGAGTCAGGATGGCAGTGTTCGCACGCTCAGCTGCATCGATAAGGAAGCACACGCACGATGGGTGCACTTCGTATTGGCCCTCGGCGTCTCCGAAGCGTCTGTAGATCGTCGCGCCTTCCGGGTTCTTCACCTGCAGACCACACCACACCATAAAGCAACAACCAGCAGCGCCAGTGAGCCAGCGCTCTCTATACACACGCAGGACTGCAGAAGGACGCACGCACCTCCAAGTCGATGTGCGAGTCCGCAGACGACACGACGTAGGCGCCGCCAATCTCGTCGGCAGTGGACTTTGCGTCCTGGTAGAAGCACTCGCGCTGTCCCGCGGCGACGAAGAACGTGAGCCCCTCGGACGGATCGAAGTCGAATACCTCGACCTTGCGGTTTTTGGGCTGGTACGTCGCCGTCTCCTCGCCGTCCGCGTCCTCTGCAGCACCTCGCTCCTCCTCCCGCGCCTTGAGCTGCGCGAGCTCTTCGGGCGAGCGCGACACGCTCACGGCGTCCAGCAGCGGCGCAAACTTCTGCTCGTACGGGTCGAAGTTCGCGTCCTCGGGAACCATCGCGGCGCCAGTGGTCGGCTCCGCAGTCGGGAGCGCGTCGTCCGCCTCTGCTGCGAGCGCCGCGGGCGTCGCAAGCGCCACGAGGAGCGCAAGCGCGAGCAGCGCCGCGCGTCGAGCGGATGACTTGGGAATCGCCATTTTCGTGTTTCTGGCTGGCTTTTTGCAAAACTGAGGCAAAAGGCAACAGTGAAAAATCAAAGATACGGTAAAAATCAGTACATCCGGAAAGCTCAGTCAAATCAGTACAAAAGTTGTCAGAGCTCGAATTTCGAGCATTGCCAGCACCACTCGCCATCGAAAATGGACCCGACGGCGCTGGTGCGCGCGTCCACGGCGCGCGTCATGCAGCTGGCCCAGCACGTGCGCATCGACAACGACGCAGTCGCGCGGCTCGCGCTGAAACTGGTGCGTGCACGCAGCGATCCGTGCTCTGCATGCGAGAGAGGCAACGCAACGATGTATCTCTTCGCTGACAACAATGTGCCATTCACTAAATGAACGATACAGGGCGACAGGCTCGAGAACGACGAGCAGGGCTTCGTGACGTGGGACAGCGGCGACTTCCACTACTTCGCGGACGTGGCGCAGGACGGCCACCTCACGTGCCAGTATGTCTTCGTCATGGACGCGCTCAACTTCTGCTTCTGGCCAACGGAAAAGTAAGTGCCTGCGCTTCTCTTTGGCTGGCTGGCTGGCAAGCAGGCAACCCCAGTTCCGCTGACACTGCTGTGCCTGCTAGCATGGAGTACGAGCATCTCGCGCGAGGACTCAAGAATGCGCTGCTGAGGGACCCGCAGGCGCTGGACGCAGCGAACCTCGCTCAGGTGACGAGCGAGACGCTCACGTCGTGGTTCCACCCATTCACGCCACCGCAGATCGAGGAGCGCAAGCGCAAAGTCAAGGAGCTCGGCGAAGTGCTGCTGCGCTTCTTCGACGGCAAAGCACTCAACCTGATCAAGCACGCCGAGTTCTCGGCGGTGGAAGCCGTGCGCTTGGTCCTGGCGTACCTTCCCGGCTTCCGAGACCACGCGGTGTACAATGGCGAGCAGGTGCACTTCTACAAGCGCGCGCAGATCCTGGTGGGCGACGTCTGGGCGGCGTACGGACGCAGATCGACGGGCGTGGCGTCGTTCCATGACATCGGCAAGCTTACGATGTTCGGTGCGTGTTCTGCTTTAACCGCGAACTATTCTGCAATCGCGCACTCGTGATGAATGGATTGATGATATCCTTGTCGCGTTGCTCCTTTCATATCAGCCGACTACCGAGTACCTCAGGTGCTCCGCCCGGAAGGCGTAATGGTGTACTCCGACGAGCTCGCTCGCCTCGTGGACTCGAAGACGGAGATCCCGTCGGGCAGCGAGGTACGGGATACCCACCAGTGCTGACATCGCATGCTGCAAGTCTCGCTCAACTCGTGATCAACTTTGTGTGTGTGTGTGTGTGTGCGCGCGCAGATCGAGATCGAGATCCGCGCGGCGACGATCCAATCCGTCGAGCTGATCCACGCGCAGATGGAGGCGCGCGGCCACAAGCTGAAAGTGATCGAGCTCGACTGGTTCCTCTGGCAGATCGGCGAGGACAACAAGGACGCGCTGCAGCCGCACCATCGCACGCTGAGTATTTACTACTAGCCCAGCACATCATGCAGACCAAAAGACCGCTCTTCGTGTTGTCATATTGTTATGGAGCTACTCATCATTAAACTTGTGCGTCAGATCTGTACAGAGACATCTTAGGAAGGACGGAACGAGTGCGTCTGGTACATGGACGGCGGCAAGAGCAGCGTGGGGTCTCGTCCAGGGTAGTACCTCGAGATGCCGCGGATGCTCTCGAGCCACCAGCTGATCGCAGTGGTGCGCCTGCCGCGGCGCTTCTTCGTCGCACCCGTGCTGGTACTAATCTCGGGCTTCTGGCATTTCCGAGGACCGCTCTGCGAGTGCTGCGCTGACGAGCAGCTCCAGACGCTCTCAGCCAGAAACTCGTCGAGTACCGCGATGACCTGCGAGTGCTTCCACGCGGTCGCGATCTGCTTGGCTTCGAACAGACAGCCTCTCGTCGAGAACTCGCAGAGCGCTCGCACCGTATCTGCGTGGCCGTACTTTGCGACCTTAAGCAGCGCTGACGACGAGCATCCCTCGCTGCGGTGCGTGCCTAGGTACTGGATCACGTCGACGTGGTAGTTCATCGCCGCAGCGTCCATCGCGCTGGTGGTGCAGCCCTCGTGGCGGTGCTCGTGGAGAAACGCGACGATCGCCAAGTGGCCCCGACTGGCAGCGCAGTCCATCGCCCGCGTCGTGCAGCCTTCGCTCCGGTGCTCATGCAGGAATCTCACGATGTCCAGGTAGCCTTGCTCCGCTGCAGCGTCCATCGCCCGCGTCGTGCAGCCTTCACTCCGATGGCGGTGCAAGAACTGCACGACGTCAAAGTGTCCATGCTCCGCAGCTTGGTCCATCTCATGGGTTCTGAAGCTGTATCCGTGGCTGTGAAGCCATTGCACAACCTCAAATGTGCCAGCGCGCTCTGCCCAGTCGATGTGCTCGACGCCTGCGCCACGGAGCACTTCGTCGCGCGGGCGAGTGGCGAACAACCAGTCCAGGATGTGGACGTGGCGGTGCCAGATCGCCTCCTTCATCAAGCCCGGGTCCCACGCCAGCTGCGCGCTCGCTTCGCCCTCCAGCTGGATCTTCGCGTGCAGCCACCGCAACATCTCGAGACGGCCGTACTTGACTGCCGCGAGCACGACGCGGTGGAACTGGAGCTTCACGTGCGAGCGGTAGCGCGGCTCGCGCTGCTGCAGCGCGTAGAGCGCCTCGAGCACGCGCGCGTCGCCTTCCTTGATCGCCATGAACGGCAGCACGCCGCGCCACTGGCGGAACCAGCGCGAGTACACGGGCTTGTACTTTGGCTCGACCTGCTTGGCGAACGCAAGCACGAAGAACGGCACGCCGCGCATGAAGTCCGTGATGCTCTCGAAGAGCGCGCTGTTCGTGAGCACGCAGAGAGCGGCGTCGCCTGGCGGCTGAGCTCTGGCGCATGCCGTCGTCGTCGCTATCGTCGCCATCGTCGCCATTGTAGTAGGTGTCTGCTGCTGCTGCTGCTCGTCGCCCTGCTGCTTCGGAGCTCTTCGCGCTGCGAGGCAACACACACTCGCCGCCGCGAGCTCGTCGAATGTCGTTCTCTCGCGTGCCGGGTGTTCTTCTTGAAGAAGGAATCCGCAATGGAGACTTTCGATTCGCTAAAAAAAAGAAAAATACCACCAAAAGGAGTGATGGTCGCACTGGCGACTTGAAGTTGATGCGTTTGAGTCGATGCACACCAGACTCGATCTACCAAGATGCCCTCGCCATAAATCGAGTCTTGAAACATCTCGATGCTGGCTGCTCAGTCGGCTGCGAGGAGTTCCCTGACGCATCGGTCGTCACGCTCACCTTCGCAGTGAGCTCGCGGCCCATCGCCTGCTTTCTCTTCAAGTTGTGCTCGCGCACTCGAAGCTCCGTCTCCTTGAGCCCCAGTTCGCACTTGCGAAGCCCCACCTGCTCTCGCTGCAGCTCCAGTGTCTGTTTCTCCACATCGAGCAGCGTGAGATGCACTTCGCACGTGGCATAGTATCGGCGAGCGAGGCGAGCGCTGCTCTACTGAATATTGATATGGTGGTTTAAAGCGCCGTGCAACCGATTCCTCGTGCTGATACTTCGGTTACGAGTCTATTCTCCGACTGGAAAGGAGCTTCGAGTTGCGGACAGGGGGCTTCACTGGCGCTTTGCGTCTCGCCTCGACTCAGCAAGCTGCTCACACGCGTGTCAGCCAGCGCTCATAACATTGGGCTGGGCTGCTTCTGCGTGCAAAAAAGCATGAACGCTGCCTGCAGCAGCACGAACTCCGTCGCAAGTCGCACCTTGGTGACTGCGTTCTCGAGCAGATCGAGCACCAGAGAGAGCGCTCACGCCAGCGAGTCAACGCTCTGTCTGTCTCGCAGACAGTACATCACCTGCTGGTTGCTCTTCCTCGTCGTGCACGCAGCCTCCATAGCAGTGTGCGCCGGCACGATCGCAGTCAACCGCTACTTGCAAGACAACGACCGCGGCGTGATCCTGAGCTTCCTCGGTGGCTCGCCCATATACTTCCTCGAGCCCGTGGTTTTCGCGAACGCGCTTCTGCTCACAGGGCACCTCTTCTGCTTGCTCAAGATGCTCCTCTTCTCGGCGTACCACCGACAACTGCTCTTCAGCGCGCCACCAAAATCGACGACTCGAGACCAGGCAGCTTCGTCGCGTGCTGCAGTGCCTGGGAAGCGGAGCTGGACCCCGCGCAGCTTGCTCTCGTGTCTCCACACGCATTTCGGCCGCAAGGGCTCGTTCGGTATCGAAGGCGCGCACTACGATGAGTTTTACACGGCAGTGGAGGTCGTGTCCGTCACCGTGCGCGTATTCCAGGCGTACAAGGTCAGCACGTGGATCTCGCGGCTCTGGATCAACCGCTTGGTCGCGCTCTTCGCGATCCTGAGCTGCGTCAGCACCCCGCTGCTCAGGCTCTGGATCCTCCCCGCGCTGCGCCTGAAGAAGCGCGTCGCGTTGCTGGTCGCCGACTCGGCGTTCGACTTCGTCACCTCGATGTGGATCCCGACCGCGATCGCGCTCCCGTATGTGCTCGCGTACGACCCCGCGCTCAGCGACTTCCCGCTGATCAACTACTACCACGACACGTGGTTCGTGCAGGCAGTGTTCGAGAACCGGCAGGCGTTCGCGGTCTCCTGGCTCGACTTCTTTGCGAAGAACTACCCAAAGTTCTCGTACCTGTTCGCCATGGTGCTCGTCAAGACGTGCCTCGCGGAAGAGTGCGAGAGGCGCGCGTCGACTTCGTCTGCGTCGTCGAAGGCTCAGCAGCGATCGTTGGGGCTGCTCTTCAAAAAGCGAAGCACCGCGGTGGCTCCGACCGGCGCGCTCATCCCGTTCGCAGCCAACTTGACACGGATGCCGTCGATGACAGAGTTCACAGCGCTTGCGAAGCACTCGTGGCGCCAGCGCGTTGTCAGCAAGAAGTACTGGATCCAGAACGGGTTCTTCCTCGTCAGCGGCGTGGCAGTGCTCGTAATCCACGCGCACACGATGATGGCGAGAACTTGGCGAGAACGAGGCAGCAACGCGGACGCTAGCGACTGCCTCCTCGAGATGCATCCGTGGTTCGCCTCGTCGCAGCAGCACTGCGCAGTGGTGGAGATCCGTTGCGGGCTCGACCCGGTTTCCGAGGGCGACGCGGACGATCTGGACGCGTTCTTGGCGGACATGGAGCCCACGGCGGTGAAAGGACTCATCATCTCCTCGTGTCCGAGACTCCAGATGCCGCCAACCATCGCTCGCGTCAACAACCTGCGGCTCATCAAGATCTACAACTGCACCATCGACCACTGGGACGACACTGCCACGCTGACCGGAGCACTCCACTCGCACATGCAGCTCGTGTACATCGTGAACAGCAACATGAGTGAGGTGCCTCGAGGACTGCTCTCTGACGACTTCCCGCCCATGCTCTCCGACATCGAGTTCAGCGGCACGAACTTGACGCACTTGCCAGCAGAGGTGAGCGTCAAGTGGTCTCCGCTCTACTTCTTTGTGCTGGAGCGAAGCCCCGGGGTCGCCGAGTTCCCCGCGCCGCTCGCCCAGCTGCAGCTCTCGTTCATCTCGCTGCAGAGCAACAGCATCTCGCACATCCCAGACGACTTGCTGGCGACCCAAGCGCTCTGGATGCTGACACTCGCGAACAATCCGCTCCAGCGCCTCCCCGAACGCATTGGCGACGTCGCTCGGTTGTACATGCTCGACGTTCGCCACACGCTCGTGGGCGAACTGCCGTCGTGGCTGAAGACACACAGCGACTTGGCCGTGGAGTACACCTGGGGAACGAACGGGACGAGTCCTGAAGTTGTCGCTGCTGTCCGCGCTGATGGAACGTTGCTGTGCTCGGGGGACACCTTGAGTGTGCTAACGAGCGACATCGTGAGCCCGCACTTCCAGCTGAACTGCACAGACGATCCTGCGGATCCGCTCTACTTGTATCCGCTCGAGGCGGAGATTCGATGGCGAAGCCATGAGCAAGGCTGAGCGAAATGATCGCCATGGGATCCAGATAGCGTCACGCGACTGGCTTCTTTGTGAAAGAGTGGTGTTGAGAAACACCGTGTAGAGCAAGCGAGAACATGCACAGCACTTACCTGATTCGATTCCACGCAACACCATCACATATCTTCATTCCGTCCTGCACGCCACGACTTGTTCTCCACTCGACACGGACCGAACCACAGCAGTTGCAGGCGAAGCAAGACAGCCGTACCGCGAAGACGATTCCTTCGAGTAGATGTCGTGCTTGATCACACCAGCCACCCATCTGCTGAACACTCGAACACGCGACACACTCCATTTGCCGACAGCACGAAAACACCCAAGCGGAACACCGAGCTGCATGAAGAAGCCGAAGCGCGGACACAGCACCAACCATCACGCTCTCACTACAACACAACCACAGAAACACTCACACCGTCCACACGCACGCACACACACACAACGACGGACACGATCACCGACCGCAAACCAAAAGACACAGCACACCAACCAAATACAACGTCGACGCGACACGCTCGCTTCCTCAGCTCGCTCAAATGCTCGAATCGCCGGCGCGACGCCTTTCATTATTGCTGGGTAAACAAAACACCATCGAAGCTCACAAACGAACACAACACACATCAAGCGAGTCTTGGCGAGCGAAGCTTCTTCAATTCACACTCGGCAAACCTATCTTGGTGGCGGTGGACGGAACTGGAACGATGCCGCCATCCTGCATTCCAAAACGTTGCGTTCCACAGGGCAGATGGCAAACGGCGGAGGGGAAATTGCACAGCAAGTACCATTCTGCCGCGGCGCTTGGGAGCACGAGTCGCGGCGGACTGGAGTCGGGAGAGGTGAGATGAGACGGTCAGATGCCTTGAGACCTCGAAGCGAGCTGGAGTGCGAACGTCTTGGAGTGTCTTCTGTCTTGAGTCACCTTCTGCACGCACGCCACGAAACGCCACGCGAAACAGCACCAGAGGCGATCAAAAGCATAGACATACCGCTGTCGCGAGCGTCAGCCTTTGTCTTGGCTGGGGGCTGGTGCACGGACGCTGATACTCGCCACGGACGATCTTGAAACCACGGACGATCTTGAAACCACGGACGATCTTGAAACCACGGACGATCTTGGAACCACGGACGCAGCGACGAGGGGGGAGCTTGAATGACGACTGGAGGGAGCGAAGGCGTATCTGCAAAGCCACTTGAGTGCACCACCAAGGAGTCTTGAGCGTCTTCTACGGATTCTTCGTCTACCCAATCACGAAAGCAAGTCTTGCTGGAGGCGCTATCTTGATATCCTAGCCTTTCTCTAGCTCGAGGATGATGGAGGGAGGAGGACGAGGGAGGCTGCAATGGCACTGAAGCCACGACTCGGCACAAAACCTGCATGCCACGGTACCAGTTTGCCGAGTAGCAGAGGCAGGACAGGCGAACGACCAAACTGCAAATACCGTTGCGGTGCGCTTCAAATACGCTTGGACGTTGTATCTTCTTGGCCGCCACCGTTGCCGCTCGCGGCCTTGAGCAGGTCGGCGCCATCCAACAGAATACGAGGCACAGGGGTTGTTCCGCCCACCACGAGACCACCACCAGCAGCATCAAGGCAAAGCCGGTCGGTCACATACCAAAGTCATCGAACCCACGAGCGCGACGACAGGAGACGAGGACGAGAACGAGGAGGTCCGTTGCTGCTGAAGCGAAGTCGCCGCTGCCGAAACCGCCTTTCAAACACGGCGCCGGAGATCGACCACACGAACACACTGGCGTTGAATCACTGCACCGACGACAGCAGACGAGGGCGACAACGAAGTAGCCGACAGAAGAAGCAGCACCGCCATCCCACGCGTCCGAGAACGCACAGAGGCTTGCGTGCCGAGCAAACTGGCGACACACGAACAGGTTCGTCGAGGTACAGAGAGGGAGGCGAGCAGTCGGAACGAGAGGCAACAGAGCGCGAGCTCGTGCACACCTACCAGCGCCGAGATGTCTTGCAGGCGCGTGGCTGTGGAGGCGCGGCTTGCGAGGAGGAAGCACGCGAGGAAGAGGGAGAACTGGAGAGAGGTCACGCCATACTTGTGTCGCGCGTCGTCGACTTCTTCGGCTGTCGCGAATTGAGAACTGGCGATGGCGAAGACGGGAGAACGAGAGAAAAGCGGGAGGAAGGACTTGGCTCGACCCGCTAGCGAGAAGAAATGTTGTGGGAGGGGCGACATTTCTCCTGTGCTAATGAGTTTGCTGTCTCAAAAGGCTTTGGAGGAGACAATACTGCTATAATGACCACCACCATCCGCATCACACAGGACTACAAGTCTAAACAGGTGAGTAACAGGCCACCATTTTTACTTCCTCGACGCTGATTGGTCGAGACAAAAGGCCAGTTTTGATCCTTCGAGATCCATCACATTCGAGAGGATGCGAAAAAATCCATCTCGAGGTTGCGCGAAGGTAGCTCAATTCACACCTGCGCAGAAAAAAGCCGCAGCGCGTCCGACATGGCTTCACCAGCTCGCGATGGCACGCGGACGAGCGCGCGCAATGGCAGCGACGGCGGTGCGCTGCCTCCTCCCAGCTCACGTTGCATCCGCATGTGCGTCTCGTGTGCGCACAAGGAGCTGACTGTGCGCGTGTTTGTCACTGCTTTTGGTTCGCTGCAGACGCGCAGATCGCGCCATGCAACGGCGTCCCGTCGCTCGTGAAGCTCTGTCTTCAGACGATCGGCAAGCGGCTCAAGCATTTCTTCAGGTATACGCTTGCTGTGGACTATCATGCCTCGCACGACTGCTGTGTGGTGGCGACGGTGTATTGTGCACTGACACTCGCTGCCTGTTGGCGCCGCTTTGGCATGCAAACTCACACAGTGCGGCGCAGCATGCGACGCTCGTGCCGCGGCTGAGCGAGCAGGAGCGGCGGCTGCTGCTGGCGTTCGACCTCGCGCGGCTCGAGCCGTTCGAGCACCAGAAGTTCCGCCAGCGGGTCGCCGCGTGGAGGCTTTTTGTCGAGAGGAAGCGGAGGAGCGTGTGCGTCGCTTTGCTATCTCGATAGAGATCGTGTCCACCAGTATACATGTGGGCTGAGTGACTCCACAAACTGACGCCTCTGTCATGTCGCTCGTACACTGCCTGCAGCTTCCAGATGAATTTGGATCACACGCACTTGGTCGAGACGGTCCCGATCTACGCGCTGCGAGCGGATCTGGAGCGCGATCCGCAGTTCAAGCAGCTCAAAGTGGTGCGCGCTGTCTTCTTTCCCCTCATGACCACTCGGACTCTTACCCAACGCTGTCCATGTTTGGTTCAGAGCTTGCGCTTGGACGCGCCTTCAGAGGTCGAGCTACGAGTCCCACCACCACGCTCGAAGAGCAACCGACACCCTCCTGCATGGACAAACAAAAACGAGTGGGTCGGCGCTGGCGATGTGCCAGACCCAGCAGCGCCTTGTGACCGCAACAGCATTGGACACAATCCTGACGCAGACCCGGCGATGGCGACAAACCCAGCGAGCGACGAGCGACCAGACGACGAGAACGAGCTGAGCGAGAGCAGCTTGCTGGTCGAGATCGTGCGCTACCGGTCGTCGATCACAAACACCGGCTGCGGCGTCATCGCGGTACGAGCCTTGCTGCCGCATATATCAGCTGTGAGAGTTGTCCCGTGTTAAGAATTCGACTCACTCGTGAACACAACCCGTTGCAGGAAATGATTCGAGACCCAAACTCTCGTCTGCAGCGCATTTGCTTGCAGTTCTGTCAAGTGACTGACGCCGGGGCGATCTTGCTCGCGAGTGCGCTTCGGGTGAGCTGGCGCGTTCGGTGGTCGCGGGGCTCTGTGATCTGTTGAGGATTGCAAAGCTGACATTGTGTGATAAATCTCTTTGCATCGTTTCGCTGCAGACCTCAGCTGTGCTCCGCGAGTTGGATCTCAGCAACGACGCGTCGTCGCCATTCAGAGGCACGTGCATGGACAACGAGATCGGCTCGAGAGGCGCTCAGGCACTTGCACTGAGTCTCGAAGCGAACGAATCGCTGACGATCGTGAGTCCACCAAGATGGAGTCGCTGAAAACTCTTAGATGGTATGCTAACCTGCAAATGTCCACAGCTGTCGCTGAGCGGGAACTCCGTCCAAGCTGCTGGTGCGCTCGCGATGGCAAAGATGCTGCGAGTGAACACCACGCTCAGGCGACTCGAGCTTGAGAGGTGGAGCCTTCTTGCGATCTGCAGTCGTGGCGCGAAGGTTGTCTCACGCGAATGTCTGTGCTTGCTGTAGGACAACTGTCGGCGGCTCGGCAGACGCGCTCATTGACGCGTACTCGCAGTCGAAATCGTACGTACCGAGTTGCATCAAGCGGGTCCGTGGCGTGTGGCTAACTTGTGCTTGGTATTCGGTCCCGTCCAGACTCCAAGTCCTCAACCTCAACTGGTGCTCGCTGAAGCCTGGTGTTGGCGCCAAGTATGCGAAGGAAGTGGCTGCCAAGAGCCGAAAGTGAGGTGTGAAACGCCGTGGCAGTGGAAGACAAGTCGCTTGTTTCTATTATCTTGAAGCACCCACTGCTAGCAGATGAGCTAGCATGGAGGCATCGTCTCGTCAGGGTCGTCGCTGCGATCAGTGGGTCGCGTTGTGACAATCAGCTGGTTCGCCTGCATCGTCTCTAATAAAATATTCAGCTGCGCTTTCTGCGCGAGGATCGCAGCCTTGAGCTCGGCGTTCTCGCCTTCGATGCTGGCGATGTTCGCGCTCCTCGCCTGCTCGCTGCGCTCTGCCGCCGCCGCTTGCCGCTGCTGCGACTTGACCTGCTTCAGCTTGCGCACGTGGGACTCGAGCGCGACGACCTCATCTCGGAGCGTCTGGATCTCCTCTCTACGGTTCTGGTACGTGCAGCGCTTCTGGTTTCGCCTGGCTCTCGCTGGCGACGCGCGGCTGGTCGCTGACGGCGGATACTGAAGCGAGGCTGGAGCACGGGTGATTATTGCCTGTTCGTCGCCTGCGCTGAAGCTGCCGAGTCCGTCGCGATACAAAGCCTGTAGCATAAGCAGCTCGTCCGGATCGTTGCTGCTGTTGTTGCCGCCGCTGCTCGTCGCTGCCGAAGACGCCGGCTCGAGCAGCGAGATGTCGAGCTCTTGGATGATGCTCAGCGCCAAGTCCAGGTCGTTATCGTTCTCGTCGTCCGACATCTGCAGCAGCGTCTCGAGGTGCGCCATCGCAGCGCTGCTGCTGTTGTTGTTGTTGTCTCCGCTGCCAGGCGATGGTGGTGTGTCGCTTCCGAAACCCGAGCTTGCTCGCATGTCGAAAGCCGTGATGCTGATCGTCTCCATAATCTATCCGAGCAGGTGAGGAACTCAGCGCCGCGTCGAGTGGAGAAGAAGGCGAGGCGGTGCCGAGGGCTGTGGCGTTGTGGGTTGTGTGTCGAAGAACGCAGATTCGTAAATGACGAAGCCACACAAACACGCAGAGAGAGAGAGAGAGAGAGAGAGAGAGAGAGAGAGAGAGAGAGAGAGA
>JAADWH010000663.1:0-16683 GCA_023335995.1 Globisporangium nagaii
CCCCCCCCCCCCCCCCCCCAACTCTCAAGGCAGCACAGAGCTGTCAGGACTCGCCACGAGCCACGAACCAAAGCAGTCTCGCCATCCAAGAGGAGGCGTTGAGCGCTCTGCTTTTCCTGCCTGCCTGCCTCGCTCGTTTATCTCTCTGAACCATCTTGTTTCTTCTGACTGATGTTCCAGCGAACTGACCTCATCCCGCTTTGCGTGAGTGATCACGAGCGTTGAAGTCTGCCGACTCGGGCAGTCATCGCTCGGTTCCACGAACGTTTGGCGTCTCGAGGTGTGCGTGCTCCTTCCGCCATGCTCTCTCTGGATACCTGTCCAGCCTGTCCAGCCTGTCCAGCCTGACGCGTCTGCGCTGCTTCGCCTCTATGCGACTCGCTCTGTCTGCAAGGCGGCGCCACTGGGGTCGTCTGGACATGACATCGCTGCTCACAGGTTCGTATTGAAACGAATGCAGCGACTCGCTTGCCTTCAATGCTGCTGGCAATTCGCACAGCGCTGTTGATTCTCCGATTCTCCAATTTCACACACTACAATTCATGTACACAGTCGCTTGTTTTCCTTCCTCTTCCCTCTCAGTAGCTCCTCGCGCGCGCGTGCTCGACGGAGACCATCAGCGGCCCTTTGACCGAGAGCACCGCCGAGACGGCGTACGTGAACTCCTCGGGCTTGCGCAGCGTCTGCAAGTGGTACTTGCTCACGATGTACGCGAGCGCCGCCTTGAGCTCGAAGATGGCCACGCGCATGCCGGGGCAGATGCGCGGACCCGCATGGAAGCTCACGAACTTAGTCGCCGGCACGATAATGAGCTTCTGCTTCCCCGTCTGCGCGTCCACCTCGATCCAGCGCTCGGGCTTGAACTCCTTCGCGTCAGGACCCCACACGTTCGGGTTGCGACCCAAAGAGTACGACGGGATGTACACGCGTGTGCCTTTCTTGATAAACGTGCCGTCGCTGAGCGTCGTGTCGCGGTTCGCCTCCTTGGCGTTCAGCGGCACAATCGGACAGAGTCGCAGCGTCTCCTTGACGACTGCCTCAACGAACGGCAGCTGGTCCACGTCCTCCATCGACGGCACGTAGTCTCTGTCCGTGAAGAGCTTGGGCAGCGCGTCGTGGAGCTCAGACTGCAGGCGTTTCTCCACGTCCGGGTACCGGTTGAGCATGATGATCGCCCACATGAGCGTCGTGGCCGTGCTGTCCTTGCCGGCGCCGATGATCGAGAATGCGATATCGCGCAGCAGCTTGAAGTCGTCCTCCGAGGCGTTCTCGAGATCCATCTCGTCCATGAAGAGCGAGATGACGTCCTTGGTCGGCCGTGTGTACGTCGGGTCGTTCTGGCGCTGCAGGTTGCGGTAGATGATGTCGTTCATCGCGCCGTGTATGATCGCGAGGCACTCCTTCATGCGCTTCTCGCTGCCGATGTTAAAGTAGCGCTTGAGGCGCCAGATGAAGTTCGGCTGCTGGAAGCGTGACTCGAGCGTCTCACTCAGCGTGCCGAGCGACACCACGAACGGGTTGTTGTCGCGCGTCTCGAGCGCATGCGTCTGCAGCCCAAACCCCACTTCGGCGAAGATGTCGAACGACATCTGGTGGCACGCCTCGCCCAGGTTGAACGGCGCGTCCGGGTGCGCCGCCGCATCGTCGAGCACTTTGCCCAGGACGCGGATGTACTTGTGGATGCTCGTGGAGATCGTCTCGCGGTACGAGCGCATGGTGAACAAGTGGCTGAGCTTCTTGCGCTGGAACCTCCACTGCTCGCCGTCCACCGCGATGATCGAGTCGCCGAAGACGTCGTCGAACACAAGCTTCATCTCGGGACCTTTGTCCCAGACCTCGAACTGTGTCTTGAGCACGTCCTCGAAGTGCTCGTGGCTGCTCAGCACGACCATCGGCGCCGAGCCGATGATCTGCAGCCGCCAGGGTCGCCAGCCGTGCAGCTCGCATTGCTCGGCGATCCAGTCGTGCGCGCGGTGGGTCTGGTACTTGGCGAGGTCGAGTGAGTTGCCGAGCAGCGGCAGCGTGGACGCCGGGGCCGGCAGGTGGCGGATCGCGCGCTGCTTGGCATCCGGGAGCACGGCCCACACGAGCGCGCCGCCCACGAGCGCGACCGACGCGACCACCCACGGCGAAGCAGACTCGAGCGCGTCCATACCGATGGCGTGCTGCTGGCGGAGAGACTTGGTGTCGAGCGCGCGCTTTCTTGAATGGCTGGGTGGCGAAGGACGCAGAGAGCGCGCGCAGCAAAGCCGTGAGTCAGTCGGATGCCTCGATCACGTCAGACGAGGCACCGCCATCGGAGACCTCGGAGCACCGCTGCTGCGACGTGTGCACACCTGTTATTTGTATGCTGCTGTGATATCGTGGAGAACTTTTGTGGACAGTGCAGAAAAGAGGAGCGTGCTCATCTTTTGGATGAGGTGGGATAAACCGGGGCAAACTGCGGGGCAAACTGCGGGCGATTCCTTGTTGAGAACTTCGAGCGACGGAAGGCGATGGCGAGTCGCCAAACCGGAGCCCTCGAAGCTCCATTGCTCTGTTTGACGGCAGCTCTCGCTGCTCAAAGCGCTTACTTCGCTCTCGATGTCTAGACACCGCAAGATTGCACATCGGCCATTGCGTCCAGTCGCGAGAGAGTGGCGTCGTCGCCTTCACCCTCGAGCAAGAACATTGGTCGTGACTTGCGCGACTTGCCTTGGGTGAGAGATCAAGGAGTTCTGGCTCTTGCTGTTTGGGCTTTGTCATTGAGCGCAACGACGAGAGCAACGCGGCAGGTTTGGCGTCAGAGCGACGAGGTCGGGGCGAGTGGGCCTTTTTGTCGGCCAAGACGCGCTCACCGTCACGAACTGGAATCGATTGCTGCGGCTCAGCGCGGTCGTCAGCAGCGCGAGAGCTCTTCAGGCTCGAAAGATCTCGAGCCGGGAATGACTCGCCATCGCTCCAGCCGAAGCCGTCTAGTTGTGTAGAAAACGCAGACACACCGGCTTAAGCGCGAGTATGTTTGCAAAGCGAGTCTGTATCGGTAAATACATCGTACTGATTCGTAGCATACCCCTTCTAACTCGTTTCACAAGATCCACCTATTTGCAGCATCCATCAGCTGTACTCACCCTGTAGGAATGGATTCCCTCTGTTATCCGCTGCGAAATCAGATCGGTTGTGTCGGCGTTCCTGCAGAAGAAGGAAATGACGATGCTGTTCCGTCGGTTCGCTCTCGCACGTCTTCCATATCCAAAGTTGAAGCGCGTCCGACACGACTGCACCAGCACCAGCCATCCGGAGCTCCATGGCGCCGCGCGCTTTCCTCCTCGCCGCCATCGCCGCCGTCGCGTGCACGTCCCTACCGCAGCTGCAGCTCGCGCAGGCGCGCATGCGTCCTCCCGTCACGAACAGCGCCAGTCTCTTCGCGAGCGCGAGCGACAACGATGGCAACGCTGCCGCTGCCGACGATGCGCACGCGTACTTCCGTCCACCGCGCGACGAGACCGGCGGGTTCCCGAACAACACGCGCAAGTACCACCGCGCGCCGTGCCCGTGCATGAACACGCTCGCGAACCACGGCTACTTGCCGCGCGACGGCAAGAACATCTCGACGGAGCTCGTGAACCAGGTGCTCGTGGAGGTGTTCAACATCGAGCTCTCGCTCGCGCAGTCGCTCACGTCGACGCTGCCAAAGGTGTTCTCGCTCGCGGACCTCGGCGAGCACAACTTCATTGAGCACGACGCGTCGCTCGTGCACGACGACGCGTACTTCCAGCGCGACCCGTCGGTGGTGAACACGACGCTCGCGGACGCCCTCTTCGCGCGCGCCGGCAAGGACCAGCTGCTCACGAAGCGCATCGTCGCGCACTTCCGCGCCGACCGCGAGACGCAGTGCGCGAAGAGCGACCCGGCGTACAGCTTTGGCTTGAAGCGCCAGGCTGGTGCGTACGCTGAGGCTGCCGCGTTCCTGCTGGCGATGGGCGACTACGACCGCGAGGTCATTTCGGTCGACGACGCGCGCAGCTTCCTCGTGGACGAGAAGTTCCCGGCCGACTTCAAGAAGTCGGAGACCGTGATCACGACGTCCGTGGCGCTGTACGTGGCCGCGCAGATCAAGTTCCTGGCGTCGCTGCCGTGGCTCGTCGTGGCCACGGAATGAAGGTTCCTCTGGACGAGAGTGTCCTTCCTCTTCGGCGGCGGCGGCGGCAACGACGGAGGAGGAGACGGCTACGACGCTTTCGTGCCTGCGTTCCCACTGAGCATCGCTGCCACTTGATTTGAGTCGCGTAAGAATTGCCAATCGACAGTGTTTGTTCCATCCAGATGGTTGCAATTGCTAAATGGCGCGAAGCAAGCGGTTGCCATTACAAACCGACGTGGCTGCGACCATGAACGAGTACTGCGCCTGCTTTTGGTTGAGGAAGCGGTACGCTGCGAGCTCCGCGACGGTCACGCCGCCCACGTAGTACACCAGCACGTTCACCTGCTGCTGCTGCTGCATTTGGCTCAGGCTCAGCAGCGAATCGGTCGACGCCGTCATGCTCGCCATCGAGCCCGTCGTCGCCGCAGTGCTGCCGATCGACGCTGAGGACGCCGAAGCCTTACTGTTGTTGCTTGTGGGCAGGATGCCGCTGAGCGCCGAGCTCTTGTACTTGATCGCGAGCGTATCCTGCACGAGCCGCACGCTCATTGACGCGTAGCCCGTGTACGGAAACATGAAGTGAATGTCGCGTGGCGCGAGCGTGTCGTCGTCGTCCAGCACGCCGCGCATGAGCGCGAACTTCTTTCTGGCGTTGGGGAAGTCGAACTTGTTGCTCGAGCTCAGCAGGTTGAGCTTTTCGAGCTGGATGAGCAGCGGCAGCACGCTGCTGTGCCCATACGTGTGGCAGAGCTGCTTGCGGTACCACTGGAGCTTGTCCTGCTTCAGACCGCCACGCACGAGCGAGCAGAGACAAAGCAGCTTGACGACATCGTAGAACTGCAGCGGCGGATCGCGCAGGATCGCTTCTTCGAGGAACTTGTCGGCGTCGCGCGTCTCGCTCTTGCTCGCGCTCAGGATCGCCATCTCCGTCTCGACGCACCCGCGCAGCGCGACTGCGGCGCTGAGCTCGCGGATTTTGTGCACCAGGTGCAGGTGGTGCGCGAGCGACTGCTTCTTCTTGACCAGGTTGGGCACCTTCTTGAGCAGCGCTGAGACCTGCGCGAACGCTGCTTGGCTCGCATTGCTGCTGCTGTTATTCGTGTTGCTGCTGTTCGGGTTTGTGTTCGAGTCGGCTGAGTTGATCGCCGAGCCGTCGAGTCGCGCCTGAGAGACGAGATCCTGCGCGATGTCCACGAGCATCCTGGAGATCAGAATGTTGAAGTTCACGTCGCGGATGTCGCTGTAGAGCTCGTCGCGGTGGTTGAGAATCACGGTCTTCTGCGTGGTTGTTGCTGCTGCTATCGAGCTGCTGCTGCTGTGGCTGCTGCTGTTAGCACCGTTTGTCTGCTCAGCGTCGTCCCTGCTCTTCTCGTAGCTGATGACGCCGTGGTTGACGTTCAGCAGCGCATCGAGCAACCCCTCGTATGTCATGGGCGTGAGCAGCATCGACAGCGGATCCTGCATGCGATCGATCAGAATCAGCTTGTGGATGATGCGGTTGGGCTCACCAGGCTGGACGGCGCCAGTCACTGAGGTTCGTCGCTGCTGCTGCTGCTGATGTTGAGGCTGGGCACCCATGGTCGAGTGCGCCAGCTGGAGCATGCTCCGCACGCGGTTCGCAAACTCGCCATGGCACACGATGTCGTTGATCCGAGCGCCAGCGTGCCTCTCGATCGCGAGGACGCTCTTCGTCACGTCAGTGAGAGATCGGTGGTCGCCTTTCACGTACAGCTCGCCAAAGACTGCGTCGTGGCAGAGCGCCGCGACGCGCTGGTCGATCGGGATGAGCCCGAGCGACAGGTTGTGCTGCGCGACAAAGCCCGCAATACCCTGACGCTCCATCTCCAGCGTGCACTCGGAGGTCGCAGCTGGCAGCCAGAGCACGCTGCAGCGGCGAGAGCCCTCCAGCGAGCGCACGCTGTCGGCGATGAGCTTTGCCACGGTGGGCTTAGGCGGCACGACGAACACCACCGGGTCGGCAGCAGCACTCCCGATGCGCTCCTGCACGGTTCGCGCGTCCATCGCGTTCGCGTCGATCGACACAAGTCTGGCGATGTTGAGGTCGTCGTAGAACGCCTTCCCGCCGGCGCCGCTCGCGAGCAGTTTGAAGATCACGTGGTGCGATGCGTCGACTGCGAGCAGCACTGCACGGCTGCGACTGGCGCTCTGCGCGCCGTGCTCCGGCGCCGCCAGTACCGCGGAGAGCGCGTTCTCGAACGCCTGCAGCGCGTCCTCCTTGAGCGCGTCCTCGAGCGTCGCGGTCGCCATCGTGTCGTGGACGCTGCTGCTCGATGCGTCGAGGCGGTTGCGAATCGAGAAATGGCGATTTTGAAAGGCATCGGATCTGAGAAAAACAAAAAATCGAGCCATCTGATGCGGGTCGACGTGAGTGGTCAAAATAAGCTATTTGACTAGATTAATTTCGATTCGCCGAAATGGCAGCAAGCCGTCGATGACTGGACAAAACTATTTAGCTTCAGTTGCAAAATTGGCTTTTCTCGCTGTGCCATTGGTGAAAATACCCGATAGGGCTAGCAGACTCTACTTCTAACTTGAAGTTTGTATAAAATAGTGGACTTTGAAAACTGGAGTTTGGAGATCTACTGTTCAATACAAATTCCAAGTTAGTAGTAAATCTGCACGGCGATTGGCGTAAATCATGCGAGGCAGATGATTCGCCTAAATCCATTTGCGCACTCCATTGGCTGAAATCAAATCTGATTATGCTTTCTGGATCTTTGGGTCTAAAAATAGCAGCACCGGAGAATTTATGCGACGAAAGGCTCGAAAAGAGAGGCAGATGGGAAGCCATGGAGACGCCACGCGATGCGTCGATCGGACGCTGCGCAGGCGACGCCGGCCCTCATTCGCGCTCATTGGCAGTTAGGCACACACCCACACACGCAGGCAGGCTGGCAGCCATGACGAAGGTGCACTACTTCACGGACGAGTTCCCGGACAAGGACTACCGCGCGACGACGGCGTCCGCGCACCCGCAGACGAAGCTCTGGCCGGCGTACCTGCCGGCGGACGACGACCGGCTCTTCATCTTCGAGCGCAGCAAGAACGCGCAGCTCGTGGTGTACACGGCCAACTATGCGGACCGTGAGAAGCGCGTGTTGGACGCCAAGTGGCCGCTCGACATCAACTGGCAGAGCTTCGGCTGGACGAGCCAGCCCACGAGCAACGCCACGGGCGTCCTCGAGCGCAAGATGGCGTGGGGCTACGCGCACAAAGCCGCGGACGCCGTCAGCGCCAGCGCCATCGGCAACCGGAGCTCCTTCGGCTCGCAGTTCCAGCTCACGCTCAACGCGCTGCCGAGCCGCGTGGCGCAGCTCTACTTCGACGCGAGCGGCCGGCTCGTGCTGCAGACCACGATCGGCGACGCCGTCTCGCGCCTGCTCAAGGTGTTCGTGTGCACGGCCACATCGCGCGCGTTCGTGCCGAAAGTGCTCTACGTGGAGCTCTACGGTGAGGATCTGGCCACGGGCGGCGACACGTACGAGCGCATCACCGTGGCTGCATCATAGCGGCGCATGCGCTGCTGGTGGCGAGGCATTTCGGTTAGAATAGACATACAATACAGATCAACCATCCATTTACTCGCACCCACTCGTACTCGATCAGCCACATGGACAAAGAAGATCAGTTTATATATTTGCCAGATGCCGTGCGCCTTGTGTGTGTGTGTGTGTGTGTGTGTGCAGTCAACGTCTCGTCCCGCCTCACAGCTTCTTAGTCTCGTAGTTCCAGCCGCCACCGCCCTGGCGATCGCCGCTCGCGCTGACGCCGTACGCCTCGGCCACCTCCGTCAGGAAGCTCGTGGAATTATGGATGCTCGTGCCGCCGAGCACCACGCGCTGGCCCGAGATGGCCACGCGCTGGTTGAGCTCCGCGACCTTCATCGCCTCCTCGTACGTCACGCCGCCGCAGATGAACACGATGACGTCGCGCACTTTCTTGATCCCGGGCGTGGCGTTGCCGTTCACGATGCCAAAGTCCGAGTCCAGCAGCTGGCCCTTGAGGATCGACTCGAGGTACTTGATCAGCGGCGGCACGTGCTGCGCGTACACGTTCGGCACGCCCTGCACACCCTGCGTCATCGCGCGCATGAACTTTTTGAGCCCGCGGTCGCCGTAGAGGTCGCCCGAGCGCACGCCGGCGCCGCCGTACTTGAGGAAGAAGTCCACGAGCGCGATACGGTCCGCCGAGAGCCCCGCGGCGCTCGCCAGCAAGTCCTTCACAACCTTGAGCTGCACCGAACTGTTGGTCTCGTAGCGCAATGCGTAGAGGATCGCGAGGCGGAGCTTGTTGAGCGGCTGCAGCTGCGCGCTCTTGAGCTTCGCCACGAGGTCGCGGAAGTGCGCGTTGTGGTCGTCGCCGCACGCGAGCTCCTGCTCCAGCTGGCTCACGTCCATGAGCCCGTCCACCTCCACGCGGCGCGCGAGCTCGCCCATGAGCGTCACGTGCTTTGAGACCGCGACCGACTGCGAGCGGAAGGCCGGGTAGTTATCCAGGAACCGCTGCATGTCGTCGATCGACTGGATGTTCTCGTGCGTCTGCGTCTTCGCCTGGTACTCGTCCACGAGCTTCTTCACGGCCATGCCCAGATCCCCAAAGTTCGCGTTCATGTGCTTTTCAAAGAACGAGTCGGACGTAGCCGAGAGCACGAGCTCCACCATGTCCTTGCGCACGCCCGGCGCGTTCGACAGGTCCACGCGGTTCTCGTTCAGGTTCAGCAGCTCATGCACCATCGCCTGGTACGACCACTGGCTCAGCAGCGGCGTCACCGGGTCGTCCCGTCGATCCAGCACGTACAGCAGCGGCATAATCTCCGGGCGCCGGAAGTCGAAGAGCCCGTCCTGCTCCAGCTGCATGCGCGCCGATACCTCGCGCGCGAGCTTCTCCGCGACCTCCGAGCCCTTCTGGTACCGGATCGTCGGCCGCTTCTTGAGCGACAGCAGCACCGAGAGCAGCCCTTCGACGCTGCGGTGGAACAGCTGCGCCGGCTTGGACGCGGCAGCGGTTGCGCCGACGCCTGCCGTCGCAGTGATCGGGCTTGGCGCGCTCGTCGCCGTGCGCACGCTCAGCTGAGTGGCGCCGCGCAGGTTGAAGTGGAAGAGCGTGTCGTTGACCGCCAGGTAGTCGGCGTAGAACTCCTGCACCTGGTGCACCAGCTCCTTCTCGTCCGCCTCGGCGATGCGTTCGAGCAGGTCCACGGGCAGGATGTTCGAGAAGAAGATGTGGTACTGGCCATACTTGGGGCTCTTGAGCTCCTTCTTGAGCAGCTCCACGTTCGCCGCCGTCGGCCGCAGGAACACCGCCGCCTTGAGGTGCGTCATGGGCTCGTGGCTCGCGTCCAGCGGCTCCACGAGGAACACCTCGCGCTGCAGGATCTGCGACTGCGACATCACCATCGAGATCACGGTCGTCGTGTCCGCGTCCAGCAGCAGCGCCTTCATGCCATCGAGCTGCGGGTCGTTGATGATCTTCTCCAGGTAGTGCCGCACCGCCACGATCGTGTCCATCGCTGCCGTCTGTTGCTGCTGTTGCCTGTAGCTGTGTGATGTGCTGGGTGCGGATGCGAGGGCTCGTACACTGAGCTGGCGGGAGTGGCGGCGTCGCGTGGGTTCAACTCCTCCCCCTTTTCTCGCGGCCGAATAAAAATAGCGACGGGTCTCTTTTGAGGAAAAAACGCAAAATACAATATGCTGCAGGCGTTGCTGATCTGGTGGGTATCGCTTTAGCAGGGGTACGTGTTTGCTGAGGGGCGCGATGATCCATTTTGGCGAATCACAGCAGAGGAACCTTCGCAATTGGCTATAAAGCTGCATTTATGCAAGTGAACGAAAACCAGTACATGCGCATTCCGAGGAAGCTCATAGCAGTTTGCTGCTTGTGCTTGATAGTTTGTATTAGGGATGTTATTTCTTTGTACTTTTCACTGCTTCTCATAAACTGGAAAACCTGCACGCCTTGCGACGAGAGGGAAAAAACAACTACTGCATGTAAATTAAATGAACACCGTGAGGCTGCAGCCCAAGGTCACGAGCGCGAGCACGAGCACGCACACCACAGCCACTTTGTCCACGAGCCGCGCGTCCTCGCGGCAGATCTTCCAGTAGAACACCGCCGGCAGCACGAGTGAGAGCAGCGTCACGGGCACGAGCATGTACCCAAAGATGTCGAGCGCGCTCGGCATCAGGAAGTAGCTCAGGAAGAGCGTGAGCAGCACGAGCGCCGTGCGGCTCGCGAGCTTCACCGTTGTCTTCACGCGGCGCGTGCTCGGGCCGTCAACATGGAGGCTGTTGACGAGCGTCGCCTGGACGCCCAGTGGCGTGAACGCTGACGACGACGACGTGGCCGATGACGCGCCGGCACCGACACCACCGCCACCACACGGAGGCATCGTGAGCAGCCAGCGCTCGAAGGCGCGCTGCAGCGGGTAGAGTGCGATGGTGTACGAAAGCAGCAGGTGGATGACGTAGAGCACGACCGTGAGGTTGCGCACGATCGTGTTGCGCATGTTGAAGAAGAGCGGCGCCTGCAGCGTGTCGCCGTACACCGCGTACGTCATGACGCAGATCGGCAGGTACAGCAGCGCCATGACGCCGAGCTGGCTCATGGCCACCACGTGCGCACTCTGGCGGTAGTCCTCCATGGCGTTGTACACCGTGGGCACGATCGAGTGACAGAAGAAGCCGCTTGAGAGCAGCGTGAAGCTGTACGAGAGCTTCACCAGCATGCTCGCGTGCGACAGGTCGGGCGTCACGAACTCGAACGCCGACTCGGCGAGCGCGATCTGCTTGAGCGGGTACATCGCATCGCCGAAGATCACGGCCTCGATCCAGAACGCGAACGCCACGTTCAGCGCGGAGAACGCCGCGAGTGCCTTGAGCGACTTGACGAACACGTGCAGCCACACACCAGCGGTAATCAGCAGCAGCACCGAGCCGATCTGGAGCCCCGTAATGCCCGCGATGCACGACGACGCGAGCGACAGGTACCCCGTGCACGTGATCAGGAAGCACGCGTGCACCAGCAAGCCCGTGAAGAGCTTGCCCGCGCGGCCGTAGCACTCGTAGCCGAGGTCGCTGAACGACACGCTCGCGCCGCTCGACCAGCGCACGACATCCATGGCTTCGATCAGGATCTTGGACGTGTACGCGCTCACGGCGGCCGCGGCGAGCAGCAGCAGCACGGCGTACCAGTCGATCTCCACGAGCGCCAGCGGCAGGCAGAGCATGCCCGAGCCCGTCATGTACGAGATGAGGTGGAAGCTGCTCTGCCAGCTGCTGAGCTTGCTCGCCGCGCGGCTGCCTGGCCCGCCGCCGCCTCCCTGGCTGCCGTAGCTGCCGCTCTTGGAGCGCCGTCCGAGCGCGCCGTAGCCGCCGCTCAGCGACGAGCTGCTCCCTGTCGACAGCAGCGCGCGACGCGACTCGGCCGTGTCGTACATGCTCTGCAGCGGGAACTGCGCCGCGCCGGGGCTACCGCGGTTCGTCGGCAGCAGCCGCTGCGACTCGTGCGATCTTGCCGCCATTGGATCGCGGGTTGAGAACGAACGGGTGGATCGTGGCGCTGTCTCTGAATGTGTGTGTGTGCGCGCGTGCGAAGAGAATAAGACTGATGCCGGCGATGGGCGGGTGAGTGGTCTTCCGGCGGCTTCTGCTTGGCGAGGTCCTGCTGCACACGGGAGCCGGCTTCGTCGCGGAGAGAGTAGGTCCCACGCGCTCGGTCGCGTGCGCTTGCTCGTCGGGCGGTCTTGCGGTTCGTTTACACTGATCAGCTCAGAAGCGAGTGTGGGATAATGGCAAATCCGGCGGCGCCCTCGTGTCGTGCTTGCTAGGTTTTGTGCGTCGAGAACAACAATCGAAGTCTTCGTCTTTGTATGCATGCAGGTTAGACAGGTTAGAGGGTGATAGATTGATGGCTCAAATACCGGTATTCTCAGTCCTCACAATTGAGGATTCCAACCTGATTTCTCGACAAATGACAAAACTCATTTTGATATTTAGAAAACTGTAGCTGCTATTATTGTAGTAATATATACTTGCTGGAGTAGAACAATGAATAATAAAAATACTGGCATTACATAGTGCTCTAAATGAAACAGGTTTGAGATGCAATCTGCAGTTAGCTCGACGCTGGTAGATACGCAAAGTCTGCTCACTGCAGTGAGGTAGCTTTCCCGATCCACTGATTTAGCCACATTTTGGTGCGGCTATCGACACCCATCAGACAATCGCAGCTTTCATGAGTTAAAGCGGTGGCTGTTTCCGCAGTTTCGCAAACGCTCGGCCCATTTCTGTAAATGTCCGGATCTGGATCTGCTTCGGGGGACCGCGCCCCTCCTGCAAAGTGCGAACTCCCCTTCCTTCCTCGCTTTCGGATACGCTTTTCGGAGCTGCTCGCAAAGGAGAAGCCCCTCGGAGAAAGCGAAGCGCACGGAGCTCGACGACAGAGAGACACGATGGCCGTCACCCCTGCCACCACCTCCGGTACGCGCACCAGCCGTCACGCATGACGCTCCTCCTCCCCTGCGTCCAAAGCGCGTGTCTGTCGCCTCGTGCGGCTTCTCCCCCCTGCGCCATTTGCTCACGCACTCGGATCTTCGTTTTGGATCTTTTCTCTCTCTCTCTCTCTCTTTCTTCATGCTGAGTGTAGCTGCTGGCGTGCTGGCGCTGTTGGAAGAAGATGACTACGTGCTCAAGGTGCGCTACATGCTCTTCCTCCATATGCGAGTGTTAGTGCGTATTTATCAGCGATGCAAATACTGACGACTCGTGGCTCGGATCTTGATACCGACGATAGGCGCACGCACTGCAGAAGCTGCACCAAGTGGTGGACCACTACTGGGCGGAGATCGCGGACGCGATCCCACTGATCGAGAGTCTGTCGGACGACGAGCAGTTCACGCACAAGGATCTCGCGGCGTCCATCGCGTCCAAGGTACGGACTGTTGTTGCTCGTTTCACTCAACCCACGCGAGAGTGGGTTTTGATCCACTAATCGATGTCTGTCTTGCAGTGTTTCTTCCACCTGGAGGAGTACGAAGACGCGCTGCGACTCGCGCTCGGTGCCGGCCAGTACTTTGACATCAACGCCAAGTCCCAGTACACCGACACGATCATCGGTGAGCCTCCGTTGCCGATGCAAATTGCATTAAATGATGCACCTGAACTAATCCAAAGTGTTGTATGTCTTATGATACAGCGACGTGCATTGACGAGTACATTGCGATCCGCTCGAAGGATGACGAAGAGGCGGAGAAGAACATCGACCCGCGCCTCACGGCAGTCGTGGAACGCATGTTCGAGCGCTGCTACGCGTCAGGCGAGTTCAAGCAGGCACTCGGCATCGCGCTCGAGGCGCGCCGCCTAGACCAGGTCACGGAGTGCATCAAGCGCTCGCCGGACGTCTCGGCCGCGCTCGCGTACTGCTTTGAGATCTGCAAGTCGGTGGTCGCGCACCGCGACTTCCGCCTCAAGGTCTACGAGATCATGGTCTCGCTCTACCGCTCGCACGCGCCGCAGGACTACTCGAGCGTGTGCCAGTGCCTGCAGATGCTCAACAACCACGCGGAGGTGACCAAGACGCTCAACGACCTCGTCAAGTCCAGCGGCAACGACGCGCTCGTCGCGTACCAGGTCGCGTTCGACCTGAGCGAGAACGAGAACCAGAAGTTCCTGCTGAGCGTGCACAACGCGCTGCCGTCGCCGCCGCAGCCGGAAGCGCCTGCTGCTGCTGCTCCAGCGACGGACGGCGCTCCTGCCGCGACGCCTGCTGTCGTCGACACGACGCCACCTGCCGTACCGGCGGACGCCCCCGCGGACTACTGGGAGCGCATCGCGAAGCTCAAGCTGATCCTGTCGGGCGACTTCCTCGTGGACCTGAACCTGGACTTCCTGTACCGCCAGAGCGACTCGGACCCGCTGATCATGAAGACGATCAAGACTGCGGTGGAGAACCGCAACTCGGTGCTGCACCACTCGGCCGTGATCGCGCACGCGTACATGAACAGCGGCACGACGAACGACACGTTCCTGCGTGAGAACCTCGAGTGGCTCGGCAAAGCCACGAACTGGGCCAAGTTCACTGCCACCGCGAGTCTCGGCGTCGTGCACAAGGGCCACGTGCGCGAGAGCATGAACCTGCTCGCGCCGTACCTACCGCAGGGCGGCGTGTCGGCGTCGCCGTACTCGGAGGGCGGCGCGCTGTACGCGATGGGACTCATCCACGCGAACAAGGGCTTCTCCGGCTCGCAGAGCAAAGCCACGATGGAGTACCTGAAGAATGCGGTGAAGAACACGACGGCTGACGAGACCGTGCAGCACGGCGCGTCGCTCGGCATCGGGCTCTGCGGTCTCGCGTCGCACGACCTCGAGATCTACGAAGACCTCAAGACGATCCTGTTCACGGACTCGGCGGTGGCGGGTGAAGGCGCCGGTATCGCGATCGGGCTCACGCTGCTCGGCGCCGGCAGTGACTTCCGCAACGGCGACGTGCTCAAGGATCTGCTCGCGTACGCGCACGACACGAAGCACGAGAAGATCATCCGCGGCTGTGTCATGGGCATCGCGTTCATGATGTACGAGCGTGAGGAAGAGGCGGACGCAGTCATCGAGCAGCTCATCCGCGACAAGGACCCGCTGATCCGCTACGGCGGCATCTACGCGATCGGTATGGCGTACGTGGGCACGGCGAACAACAGCGCGATCCGGCGCCTGCTCCACGTTGCTGTGAGCGACGTGTCGGACGACGTGCGTCGTGCCGCCGTGACGTGTCTCGGCTTCATCCTCTTCCGCACGCCTGTGCAGGTGCCGAAGCTCGTGTCGCTGCTCGCCGAGAGCTTCAACCCGCACGTGCGCTACGGCGCGTGTATCGCCGTGGGCATTGCGTGCGCCGGCACTGCGAAGAATGAAGCGATCCAGCTGCTCGAGCCGCTCTTGGACGACGCGGTGGACTATGTGCGTCAAGGCGCGCTGATGGCGGTGGCGATGGTGATCATGCAGGAGTCGGAAGGCCGCAACCCGAAGGTGACGGCGATCCGCGAGAAGATCCTGAAGCTCATCAGCGACAAGCACACGACGACGATGACGAAGATGGGAGCGATCCTCGCGCAGGGCATCCTGGACGCGGGCGGCCGCAACGTCGTGATCTCGCTGCAGTCGCACATGGGGTTCACGAAGATGGCGTCGGTCGTGGGTCTCGCGGTGTGGGCTCAGCACTGGTTCTGGTACCCGCTGTTCAACTTTCTCGAGCTCTCGTTCCAGTCGACGTACGCGATCGGTCTGAACAAGGACTTGAAGTTGCCGAAGGGCTTCACGATGACGTGCAACGCGAAGAAGTCGACGTTTGCGACGCCGAAGCGCCTCGAGGAGAAGAAAGAGGAGAAGAAGGAGCTCGTGGCCACTGCGGTGCTCTCGACCACGGCGAAGGCGAAGGCGCGCCAGGCGAAGCACGACGCGAAGGACAAGAAGCCGGACGAGAAGAAGTCGGGCGACGTCAAGATGGAGGAGGAAGAGGAGAAGAAGGAGAGCGAAGGAAGCGGCAGCGCTGCTGCTGCTGCTGAAGCGATGGATGTGGACGCTGGGACTGCGCCAGTGGCGGAGAAGGCGGCGCCGAAGAAGGTGAAGGAGCCGAGCACGTTCGCGTTCACGACGCCGGCGCGCGTGACGTTAGCACAGGAAGCAGTGGTCACATTCGACACGAAGCAGCGGTATGTGCCGATCCTGCCGGCGCAGCGCTCGGCCGGCGTGATCATCCTGCGCGACACAACGCCGGACGAGAAGGAAGAGGTGGACGTCGTGAAGGCGCCTGCAGCGGCCGGCGCCGAGAACGAGGCAGAGCCGCCAGAGCCGTTCGAGTGGGAGCCTCCTCAGCAGCAGCAGCAGTAAGCTGAGCCAGACAGCCGCTTGCCTGGACCGAACTGACCACTCGCGCTTTGCTTGGACGACGAGGAGCTTCGACGGAGCGGAGGTGGGAACCAGTTGCAGGGGAATGGAGTGTACCCCCTCAGATACAACAGACAGCAGCAGAAAACCAGAAACAGCAAATACAATGGATGAATGAATGGGCGATTGGCCGCAACGGTGTTGGATGGCTGCAGCTGCGTGCATTCAGTCAGCCTTTCGCGCAGGCAGGCAGGCGAGTGCAGTTGAGATCCGAAATGATCCGAAGTGAGCTCTTCGGTTTGGCTGTTTGGTTCGTTCTGGAGGTGGAGGGACCATTCCGGCTTCTGATTGGCTGGTTCGCTGGATCACTCGCTTTCCAGCCAATCACAGAGCTGCAAAAGAGGATTTGATTGAATGCGCAACGAATCGAATCGAGACACTGTTGAAATGCTCGGAGCTGCATGAGTGAGCGCTGCTTCCTCTCTTGCTCACTCATTCGCGAATCCACCGCCTGCGTATCAAAACCGCCGCCGCCGCACGCCGCCCAACTGAGCGACATGGGTCTCGACAGCCCCACGAACACACTCCACGGCGAGCGCTACGAGATGGTGGGCACGCCGAGCAACCGCGAGCACCACGAGCAGCTGCTGCCGCCGCCGGAGGACC
>JAADWH010000664.1:0-16598 GCA_023335995.1 Globisporangium nagaii
GAGAGAGAGAGAGAGAGAGAGAGAGAGAGAGAGAGAGAGAGAGAGAGAGCAATCCATGAAGACAGTCAGCGTGGATCACTTGCAACCCAAGCTCAGACTGGAGAGCCAATCGATCGGTTGCTAGGTGCGATAGCGCACCTCACGCGGATCTGCTGGATCTTGAGTCTGATGGCTCGCGTGGCAGTGTCGTGCTCTTGCTCTTGCTCGCGCTGCTGAAGCCGAGCGCGATCTGCTGTCGCCTTCTTGCTGCGTCTGGAGCTCTCGCTCGGGTCTCTCGGCAGCTTGTCGCCGCAGAGACTGCAGTGCGAGAAGCGCTTGAAATTCTCAAACTCGCAGCCCGTGCAGACTGTGAAGCCAGCCTCGGCATCTCTGCGTAGCATTCGATAGAAGACAGACCGTAGAGTTAGCTCTATACGGCTCGGAAGGATCATGTGGCTCATTGAAGCGACAGGCTGGCTGGCTGGCTGGCGTACCGTGTCGCTGCGTCCACGCGATGCTCCACTGCCTCGACACTGTTGATCAGCACGAGCCACACACAGACAAAGGAGAACACCGTCAGCACTCGATCTGAGGCACAGCGCTGATCTCCGCATGGCAGCAGAGGCGGCTCGTAGCGTACGGGAGCAGTGGCGCCTGGAGCTCGGACTCGATCCTCCTGTGCCAGCCAAAGCACAGGACGAGCAGCAGCACAACGATGAGCCCCGGCAGCAGCTGGTAGAACAGGACGGCCGCGTACTTGGCCGTGTCCGGCATCCTGTCCGTCTGTGTGTGTGCGGACGGGGTCTGCGAGAGATCGAATGACGGCGAATGGCGACTCCGCACGAGTCGGTTCTATCGTGTGCGAATGAAGGCAGCGCCGTCGACCAGAGAGCCGTTAGCGTACGGTGTGAATCTTCCACACACACGCGCGCGCGCGTGCTCGCCTGTACGCTGCGCTGAATGGGCGGAGTCGACAGGAGAGCATTGCGTCATGTGTGGGTCAAGAGACGTCCACGGCGTCTTCGCGCGCAGCGCTGGACACTCGCCTTCTCCTCGCGCGAGTGAGTTATCTGCCCTCATCTTGCCTCATTATTTCGAGCGTCCTCTTTTTCATTCACGACACGAGCATACAAAAGCCAAGACAAACATTCTCGTGTTGGCTTCAAACTGGCCACAAATCTGGCCACCGAGAAAAAGTCTTCGGTCCTTCTCGGATGGGTACAGCCAGCTCTCCAGCTGACTGGGTGTACCCATCAATGGCGTGGCTGGCAGCTCATGACGAAGGCATCGGCCGCACAGCCCACACCTTCCGTTCACGTGTCTGCGGCTCGCGTCGCCTCCACAGACTCAGTCGGTCGTGAAGCCGTACGACTCGGTGTCGAGCGTCGCGTAGAGTATTCTCTCGAGCTCGCTGCGGTCCGTGTACAGCGGCAGGTCGAGGCGGTTGAAGCACGCGTGGCTGCGGATGTACTGCGAGCTCTCGTACGACACGCCCTTGAGCGTGAACGGGCAGATGCGGCCGTCGTAGCTCGTCAGTCCTTTGAAGCCCACGAGCGGGACGCGCGAGCACCCCGTGGCGAACTGGAGCAACCGCCGCCGGTACTCGTTCGGCATGTCGCGCACGAGCTCCCAGAACCAGCGCAGAGCGCGCGCGCGGCGCAGGTTCTTCGAGCACTTGCTGTTCTTCTCCCAGTCCGTCACGTCGATCTCGTCCGAGCCGCAGAGCACGTAGTCGAGCTCCTCGGGGTCCACGAGCGCCAACAGACTCTTCGGGATCACCTCGTACAGCCCCTTGAGCAGCACGAACAGCTGGCTCGACACGCTCTCGAACACCATGTACTTGAACTTGCGCTCCAAATACTCGCGCTTGTTCGCGTCCGTCACGTCGATGCTGCGGCCGTTCGGCACGAGATCTACGACCACCACTTCGCCATTGCGCTGCTCCGTCACGCTGAAGCTCAGCGCCAGCGCCTCCACACCGTCGTTGTCGGCGATCCACTGCATGCTGCTGTACACCTCCGGGTCCAGGTGCGCCAGGTCGCTGAACGTCACGGGCACGCCCAGCACGATCTTGAGCAGCGGCAGCGACAGGTGGAACCCGAGCGCTTCCCCCTCGAGCAGTGCACGACCCACGAGGCGGCCGAATGCGTAAAAGTACGACAAGTGATCCTCGCCGTGCTCGAAGAGCGAGTTGCGGTTCAGGTAGAACGACTGGTCCACAGCGTTCGTGCACTTGAAGAGCCCGCTCGACGGCCCCACGAGCAGCTCGTTGAGCAGCATGAACCACTCGCGGTGCACACCGCCGGCGTCCACGCCGCTCTCGTCCACAAAGTTGATACGCATGACCGAGCGGATGTGCTTCTCCTCGATGCAGCTCAGGTGCTCGATCGACTCCTCCACGACAAAGTCCCGGTGCACCGACAGCTTGAGGAACTCCACCTCCGCCGGCACGAGCAGCGATGACGTGCACACGACAAAGTGCGCGTACTTTGTCGGGAACTCCTTCGCTGCGAGCTCCAGCGCTTCGCGCACGCGATCCTGCGAGCCCACGTCCGTCCCGTCTGCAAACACCGCCGCGTCCGCGTCCGCCGCGTTCTCGAACGTGAGCACCGCTGCTTGGGCTTCAGTGTCCAATCGCCGACCGCTCTCCACAACGACAGTCTCCACGTCGTTGTGAGCCACCACGAGCACGTCCTTCCTGTCGGTCGCACTCGAGTCTTGTGATGAGTCCTGACTGTTGCGTTCTTCTTCCTCTGCTAGTGCTGCTGGTGCTGGTGCTGCATTGAAGCGAACGACGATGCCAGGGAACAGTGGCTCGGCTGCGCCTGGCTCGGCTGCACTCTGGAACCAGAACGCCTGTCCTTCAACATCGACTTTTCGCGTCCACTCATTGCGGCGTCTGCACACGGTGGACACAGAACACACAGATTCGCACAGTCAGCAAAGAGCCCATCTGGATGGACGGAGTGGCAAGTGTCTGTTCGCACCTCGCTCGCCCCTGCCGACTCGTCACTTTTGCGAGCGTGAGTCGCGGCGCCGCCGTGATCGTCGCACTGATCTTCTCGCCGCACAACACGCAGAAGCGCGTGCGCTTGAAGTTCGCGAACTGGCAGTACCCGCACGTGTTGGATCCGATCTCCGCCTCTCTGCCGAGTGTATCAATGGGTGCACGAGCATACCCACAACCAGGTCAGCTACTCTCCATGCACATGCCAGAGCGAGATCCATGCACACGCCAGGCTGTACCTTGTCGCGGCGTCGATGCGGTGCTCGGTGGCAGGCGTGCTGCACCAGTCCATACCAACCACACATGTCAGCTGGCTGAGTATCCACGCACCACAGTTGTAGCGACTACAAGACAGGACGCAAGCCTACCTGTCGATGAGCGCCTCGCGCAGCGCGCGGTTGAGCGACGCGTCGTCGGCGTCCATCGCCTGCACACGGCGGCGCATGAGCCAGACGCATGTGAGCGACACGACGTAGAACACCACGTTCGCGAGCACGATCAGCAGGATGTAGACGTCCATGGCTGATGCTGGAGCTGGTGCTGGTGCTGGAGTGAGCAGCGCTCGACGTCTTCTTCAATGAGCCTTCAATCGCGAGTGGTGAGCTGCTCTCTCCTGCGAGTCGCCATCATCACTTTGGTGTATCGCGTTCCACTTTGTCCCCATCATCACCTTCCGTCTTCGATGCGCTTCGATGAAATTGAGCATTTGTTGCTGAAAACTGAGCATTTCGTCGTTGAAAATGAGCATTTTTGCCATAAGTAACACATCGCAAATACCACAACCGGTATTCAATCGGTTCTACATCTGAAAATACAGCTCGACTCCTGAATAGAAGCCTCCTGCACCAGCACTCTGCGCGCGTACAGCTGCGCTCCACAATAGAAGCCTCGTACCCACTCTGCTTTTTCGCCATCAAACGCAAGCGAGAGAAGCCGAGAAGAAGACGAAGAAGCTGCTGCTTGTGTCAAACGCTCCGCCACCGCCGGGCAGCACCAGCGCTTGTCACTCAGAGCACATCCAGCAGCACTCGAACGAACTACCCAGAAGCACAGAGTAGAAGCCATGAACCGCATCTTCGGGAAGAAGAAGCCCGAGGCGCCGCACGTGAACATCTCGGACGTCGGCGGACGAGTCGAGGGCCGCACGACGGATCTCGACATGAAGGTGCGCCGCGATGCCACGCTTGCGTGTGCTGCGGCTGTCTCATGTTGCGTCTCGTGCTAGTGTGATCTAACGCCTCGCGTTGTGCGCGTGCGTGTGTCTCTGTGGTTCTTGTGCGCAGATCAGCAAGCTGGATGAGGAGCTGCGCAAGTACAAGCTCCAGGTAGCGCACCTTGCGAAAGAATGCGATGCAAGTGCTCATGAAGCCACGCCGTACTAATTGACGAATGGATGTGTTGCTAGATGGCGAAGACGAAAGGGCCGGCGCTGAACGCGGTGAAGCAGCGTGCGATGCAGACGCTCAAGCGCAAGAAGATGTACGAGCAGCAACGCGACAACCTGTCTGCCCAGTCCTTCAACATCGAGCAGGTTCGGACCCTGTGTGCCTCTTGTGTTCATGTGGATCTGTCGTGTCTCAACAAATGCGTTCGTGCGCAATGGATAACGACAGGCGGCGTTCGCGATCGAGACGTCGCGCGACACGGTCGACACGGTCGCGGCCATGAAAAGCGCTGTCGTGCAGCTCAAGGTCGAGACGAAGAAGATCAACATGGACGAGCTCGAGGTAACGAATGAGCTGCGTATTCAAATGGACCCACGCTGCTCCGCATGGTGTAATATTAAACTGGCCGAACGTGTTTTGTCACCAGGATGTCCAAGACGACATGGCCGAGCTGATGGAGGACATGAGCGAGATCCAGGAGATCATGGGGCGATCCTACGGGTGCGTTTGTGTTCTGCGATCACGGCTCATTATTGCTCAGCTGGTTAACTCTGCGAGTCGTCGGCATGCTGCACACTGGCAGAATCGGAGCGGAAGTGGACGAGAGCGAGCTGGAGGCGGAGCTCGCGGGTCTAGAAGACGAGTGGGCAGAAGAGGAAGCCGAGGCGGCTGCGTCCGAGGCTGCGCCGTCCTACCTGGCGCCGTCGCAGCAGCACAGCCTGCCAGCCGCGCCGTCCGGAGCGCTCGACAACGGCCGCAACGGCCGCCGGATTGACGAGTTTGGGCTCCCGATTGCCTCGTAAAGTCGCGCGGTCTCTAATTCTAATAGTGACGGGAAACAACCAATCTCTGCTCTCGCCGACCATGTTGAAGCTGTTGACACGCACACACGCGCGTGCGTTCATCGCCACCACACATCTCCACGAGATCTCCCGTTGGTTTTTTCAACCCAATCCACAAATCTATATTAAAAAGAGCTGCTCGCTGCGGTGCTCCGTCCGTTCCTCGTATATACTTGCTGCATTTTTCTGTCGTTCTTTCTCCATATCTAAAAAGTCCTCCAGGCGCTCATCGTCGATGCTGCTCGGCGCTCGTGTCGATCGATCGAGAGCGAGCGAGCGAGCGCAACGAATGCACGCGCTCTCTCTATCTCTCTCTCTCTCACACACACACACACACACCAGTCGACCACAAAAGCAGTCTCCGCTCGCCAAACAGACAGCAGCTTACTTCTCCCCGAGCTTGAGCTGCTTTCGCACCTGCATCTTGAAGTCGTTGATCTCGCCCTCGTACACGCGGATCCGCTGGTTCTCGACGATCCAGATCTCCTTGGCGACCTGCGAAATGAGACGCATGTCGTGGCTCACGAGCAGCATGCCGCCCTTGAACTCGTTGATCGCGCGCGCGAGCGCGTCGATCGACTCCATGTCCAGGTGGTTCGTCGGCTCATCGAGCAGCAGCATGTGCGCGTTCTGCTGCGCCATGTACGCGAACACGACGCGGGACTTCTGGCCGTCGGACAGCTGCCCCATGATCTGCGTCTGCACTTCGCCCGAGACGCCGTAGCGACCCAGGTACGTGCGCACGTCCTCGACCGACTTGCCCGGGAAGAGCGAGCGGAAGTACTCGAGCGGCGTCTGCTCCAGGTCCAGCACGTCGACGAAGTGCTGCGAGAAGCGCGCGATGCGCAGCTTGCTGTGCGGACGCACGTTGCCCTGCACCGCCACGAGGTCGCCCGTGATGAGCTTCAGCAGCGTCGTCTTGCCGGTACCGTTCGCGCCGACAAGCGCCACGCGCGAGTCCAAGTCGAGACCCATCTCGACGTCCTGGTACAGCAGCGGGTAGCCCGGGTATCCAAATGCGACGTTCTGGAACATGAGCACCGGCGGCGGGATCGGCTCCGGGTTCGGGAACCGGAAGTCGCCGATCACCTCCTGCGTCACGCGCTCCGTGAGCCCCTCGCGCACCATCTTTTCGAGCGTCTTCTCTTTACTCTGCGCCTGGCGCGCGAGCTTGGCGGAACCGTGGCCGAAGCGCGCGATGTAGTCCTTCATGTGCTTGATCTGGTCCTGCTCCCAGTTGTATCGCTTCATCTGGTTCTCTTCCTTCTCAGCCTTAATCTTCACGTAAGAGTCGTAGTTACCGGCGTAGTACACAAGCTTCTTCGCCGTGAGGTCGATGATGTTCGTGCACACTTCGTTCATGAACTCCTGCGAGTGCGAAATCATGAGCAGGATCTTGTTCCACTTCGACAGGTAGTCCTCAAGCCACACCACGGCTTCCATGTCCAAGTGGTTCGTCGGCTCATCGAGCAGCAGCAGCGTCGGCTGGATGAACAGCGCGCGCGCCAGCGCGATACGCATGCGCCAACCGCCGGAGAACTCGCGCGTCTTCTTCGCCATCATCTCGTCGCTGAACGTCAGACCCTTGAGGATGCTGCGCGCACGCAGCTCGGCCGTGTCGGCGTCGAGCTCGTCGAGGCGCTCGTACAGGTCCGTGAGGCGCTCCGAGATCGCCTCGCTCTCGTCCTCCGCCAGCCCTTCGTCGGTCATGCGCTCCGAGAGCTCGTCCGCCTCCTTCTGCAGCTTGCCGCGCTCCTCGTCGACCGAGAGCACGGCCTCGAGCGCCGTCATCTCGCTGGCTTCGATCTCGTGCTTCAGGTGGTAGATATCGATGCTGTCCGGGATCGGGATGCCGCGCGCGCCGAGCACGTTCATGAACGTGGACTTGCCCGAGCCGTTGCGGCCAATGAGCCCGTAGCGACGCCCGAAGTTGAGCGAGATGTCGCACTCCTCCATGAGCACCTTGCCGAAGTACGTGATCGAGAAGTTGAGCACGTTGATGTCCTTGAAGTTCTTGTGCAGCGAGCGCGCGTTGTGCGAGCACGTGGCGATGATGCCTTCCTCGGCGAGGCGGTCGGCGAGCGACATGTTCTCGAGCGCGGCCTCGGTCTCGGCCTTCTTCTTCTCATCGGCGAGCGCCTTCTTCGTCACCTTCTTCTCCTTGCGGTCCTTCTTCTCCTTCGGCTCTTTCTTGGCGCGAGGCGGCATCTTGGCGTCGACTGGTGGGCTGCTTCTGCGTGGGCTCCTGGAACTGCTGCTGCTGCTTGTGCTGCTGCTGCTTGTGCTTTGCGCGAATGGCGGCCAATGACGACAGGGCGGCAGTCGCAGCAACCCCCTCGAATAAAGCTCCTCCACCAATCATGTCCGGGGGTTCACAGCACGATTGTATCACGCTCTGTAATCACGTACCCTGTCGAAAGCGATCTTCAGTAATGGCTGCGAAACTGATATATCACGGCCTGCAGACCTGCGACAGTGCGTACCCCGGCGAACACGACGCGGGACACCAAACGCGAAACGATTGGCTCGACAACGCTCGGTTGTGTGTTTTTTGCTTGTTTGTTTGCTTGTGGGAGGAGGAGGATGGGTATGCGAAATGAAACCACGATGGCTGCTTTCCCAGAAGGCTGGTGGTCCAACAACCGGCGTGCGTGCGTCCGTGCGCCGTGCCTGCTCCGGAGGAATCTTCCCGCATGCTGCTGTCTGGTGGCGGCGACGACGGCTTCGCCATGACGCTGCTGCACCGCCGCTCTCCGCTCGACGGATGTGCTGTCTGCGCTGCAAAGGAGCGCTTCAAGATCGTTTCGCCGCTCTGTGTCCCGATCTTTGCTCGTTATTCACACTACTGGCTCCTCGCTCGCTCGCTCGCTCTAGATGTCGTCGTTCTGGTTGTTGTCCTCTTCTCCGTCGTCGTCGTTGTCGTCGACGCGCTCTCTCGCTTGCGCTGGTGGCGCTGCGGCGGCTGGTATCGGAGCGAGCGCCGCAGCGCTGGACGCAACGCCAGCCGCCTGCGCGCAAGCGTCGTTGCTTCTTGCTCTGTCAACAGCGCAGCTGCTGCTCGGTCGACTGGAAAGCATGCGCGGACGGCGTGGCGGCGGCGGCGGCAGCGACTGGTCGTCTTCGTCGTCCGTGGACTCGGATCCGTTCTCGTCGCCTGCGTCCATAGATCCTTGCACTGTTGCTCGAGCAGCGTGTCCCACCCCATTGTCTTCCTCGTCGTGTTGGGAACGAGATACGGCATCGCTCGCGACGGAGCCGCTGCGACGAGCGCACGCCGAGGTCTCCACGTCGGTGCTGCGCGCGATGCCAGCGCTGTCCGACTCATGCTCGCGTCCCCGCGGCGTCGCTCCCATGGCGCGTGTGCCAGTCGCCTGTGCGTCGCGCTGGAAACTCATGCTGCGCCGTCGTTGCAGCTGCAGACTCTTCGTGCTCTGCGGCAACCGATTGATCGCGATGATCGTGCCGTGGTCGATCAACAAGCAGCCGCATTTCGCGTCCTCGCCCAGTCCGTGATCCTTCGACGTCGAGAAGATCGTGATCACGCGCGCGCTCTTGCTGACTGCGACGCCGTCGACCTTGGCTTCGTGCGCGCGCAGGATTCTCGAAAACCGGTGCTGCTGTAGGAAATGCTCGATCGCTTTGTCGCCAAAGCTGACAGCGACGCCGCCGCGCAAGCTCTTGCCGAAGCCTCGGCTGTCCATACTCGGCTCGTTCTCCTCGGAGACAGGGTCGCCCCACAGCATGTCGGACACCATGGAGATCTGAGCATCGTCCTCGTAGTACCTGGCGTCCAGCACGTCGAGCAGCGCGGTGCTGGGGATCTTCTGGATCGACTCGAGCTGCTTTTCGCTGCCGATCGGTCGCGGAACGCCGCCGTGGACGCAGAAGATGTCGTTGTCGATCACGGCAGCGAGCGGCAGGCGATCGAACGCGTGGTTGATCTGGTGCCACACGATGTAGCCTTCTTCGTTGCCGAAGCGCGCCTTGCACTGCGAGAGAAAGCACCCGGATCCGTAGTGCGCCTCGAGCCCGTTGATCGCGCGCGTCTCGTGGTTGCCGCGGAGCAGGAAGAGCTTCTTTGGATGCAACAGCTTCTGTGCGAACAGGTATGCGATGCACTCGAGCGACGACTGTCCGCGATCCACGTAGTCACCGAGGAAGAGGAAGCTGCCTGGCGTGAGTCCCATGCCCATCGGCCACATCGTGTCGGCGAAGAACCGGAGGTCCGTGTAGTTGCCGTGGATGTCGCCGAGCACGTAGACTGGGCTCTGGACGCTCAGGCAGCGGGCTTCTGACTCCAGCAAGCTGCACACTTGCGCGCTGAGCTCCACCAGATCGGCGCCAAACTGGATCGAGTGCAGGTACGGCAGCGCGAGCACTGGGTCGGCAAACGCTGCGGCGACTCGGTCGGCTACTCCCTTTGCCTGGTCGCGAGGCATCGCAGCCAGCACTCGCGCAGACTTGAGACTCGCTTGGCGATCCAGTCGCACGGTGCGAACGACACCTCTGCTGTCAGTCACCGAGAAGATGGACGACGCGATGGCGTGGACTGGTGGTGCTGAAGAAGTCGTCATTGCGCTTGGGGCAGCGGGAGGCGATGCTGTCTGGACCCCAACGGAGCTGCACGACGCCAGCGCTGCTCCAGTCGTCCCTGTGAAGCGCACGGGCGATTTGGACATGGACGCACACGCTGCGAGCTGGTCTCTCAGGAACGCGATCTCTTTGTCCTTCTCGAGCTTCAGCGCGCCAAACGAGTCGCGCAGTTTCTAGCACAACAACGGCACGTTCTCGTTATGCCCAGTGCGGAGGCTTTCCCCACAAAACTACTGCATTGCGGCAGCGCGCACCTGTAGCTCTCGAGCGGATTGCTGCTCGCGCTCATAGCAGGACTGGTGGCAGCACTTGGTATTCTGGACGTTCGATGAGCTGCGACGCTCCGGACTCGGCGCATGGTCGCGCGCTGCTGCGGCGTGGAGCAAGATCGCCGCCTCTCTGTCCTTCTTCTGGTCATGGCGCGCGTGGTGGTGCTGGTCGAGATTCATTCGCCACGCAGCTCGCTAGAAGCCGAATGAGCATTCCACGGTCAGCCTCGCAGGCGAGCTGCGCTGAGCGCGCATCCGGGTTCAGGTTTCGCTCTCGAAATGCACCGCGAGCGAGCGTCCTGCGGCGTGCGCTCTGGTCCGCCATCGCCGCAGTCCTGGCCACAAGCGGGAGCGTTTCAACGCCAGCCACAAACCCGTGCGCCATGATCCTGAGAGCAGAGCTTATACGCGCATGCACGCGGCTTCGGCGCGGCCGCTGTCTGTGTTCGCTATAAATACTGCTGCGGTCGCATCCAAATCCAAACCACACGAAGGCGGCGTTCGCAGTAGATTCCTTCACAAGCACACGCCACTCACAGCGAACCCTCAGCAGTCGGTGCGCACAGGCGAGTTTGTATGCACCGTGGTCATGTTCGCCACGTTCTTGAGCATTGGGCAGTCATCTTGCCGCCATCGCAGGTACTCGAGATGGATCCCGGACATCCATCTGGAGCGGAAGACTACGTCCGACCTCGACGTCTGCCACTGCGGCTAGTCGAGCACCGATGCGACTAGGGCCGCGAAATGGGCTCCAAGTGCGAGCGTAGGGCGTCCAGGGTCACGTAGTCGCTCTCCGCCATGAGGCGCACGAGGCTGCGCTGAAGTCGTGGCATGGAAGGGATTGGCATGTTACAGGAGTTGAAGTGGGCAGCGCAGAGCGACGGCGCATCCCAATGTGAGGTGGCGAGTTCGAAACCGGGGCGTGCCACAACGATTTAGGCTGAGCGCCATAATAGGCACTCCCAGTCGCTGCATGCGAGAGTGAGTGCTGGTCTTTCCGCCTAATACTACGTGGGCCACGCTATGCTCGCGCATTGCGCTTTGGGTGCGACTTCCCCTCACAAGCGAGATCATTCCGAAAAGAAAGCGAGCGAGGCGGAGAGAGCAGCGATGCCGGGCAACGAGGAACGGATCGCGCTCCTGCTGGACAAGGTGCGCGCGCGTGTACTGCGTGGAGATGTAGCGCCACGCTCACTCTATCAATGCGTGTCTCTCTCTTCTTTCATTTCCTCGAATTGCGTGCTGCGTGATTGGCGGTTGCGCTGCCGTCGTTCGCGTGGATACGCTTTGGCTTGCTTTCTTCTTCTTGACTGACGATCTGCTGCCTGCATGTTCTGCGTGGCAATGCGCTTAGACCACGGACTTTGACAAAGATGAGCGCTACATGGCGACGTCGGATCTCTGCAACGAGCTCAACAAGGACACGGAGCTGGGGCCGTACTTTGAGCCAAAGTGCGTTTATGACTGTCGCTTGCTTCTGCTGTCGAGCGAGTGGGATGGAGCTCTCTAACGCATCTTCTTGTGTTGTGTATCGCTGCTGCAGGGTGTGTGCTGCCGTGCTGAAGCAGCTTGACGACAAGTCGAACGACGTGCAGTCGATCGCTGTGAAATGGTTCGGATGTTGTTTGTGGATCGACGTTGATAGCCGTGAGAGCAACGCACGGTCGAGCTGACGTGGCATGGTGCTTTCCAACCTTGTGCAGCCTGGGCATCCTCGTGACGAAAGTGCAAGAGACGCAGGTGGCCGACATCTGCGCGAAGCTGAGCGACCTCATCCTGAACGGAAAGCCGGAGCTGCGCGACATTTACTCGATTGGGCTGAAGACGATCCTCACGGACGTGTCGACGAAGACCGGCGCAGCTGTCGCATCGGGGCTCTGCGCGCGCCTCCTGAAAGGACTCGGGCAGGACAAGGATCAGGCAGTGAAGTCGGAGACGCTGGACATCTTGACCGACCTGCTGCGCCGCTTTGGCCACGACATTGCGACCGAGCACGACACGATCATGAACATCCTGATCACGCAGCTGAACGACGCGTCGCCTCTCGTACGCAAGCGCGCGACTGCGTGCGTCGGCTCGCTCGGCGTGATGGCGTCTGACGCGCTGCTGACTCGCCTCGTGGAGCACTTGATCAAGGGCATTGAGGCGTCGAGCGGCTCCGTGGACGTGCGCACGTTTATCCAGACGATTGGCACGCTCTCGCGCACGGCGGGCCACCGCCTGGGTCAGCACTTGAACGCGATTATTCCGATCTTGCTGAAGTTCTGCGGCGAACCTGACGACGAATCGCTGCAGAACGAGGCGTCCAGCGAGCTCCGCGAGAACTGCTTCCAAGCGTTCGAGTCGTTTGTCGTCCGGTGCCACAACGAGATCACGCCGCACGTCCAGAGCATCCTGACGCTCGTGATGGAGTTTATCAAGTACGACCCGAACTACAACTACGGCGACTCGGAAGACGAAGACGAGCCGATGGACGAAGACGAAGAGGAGTACTCGGACGAAGACGATGGCGACTACAGCGACGACGACGACACCAGCTGGAAAGTGCGTCGTGCGGGTCTGCGCGTGCTCACGGCCATCATTACGACCCGTCCAGAGCTGCTGGAGCACCTGTACGAGAACTATAGCCAGCAGATCATCTCGCGGTTCAAAGAGCGCGAAGAGAACGTCCGCATCGACGTATTCTCTGTGTTTGCCGAGCTGCTTCGTGCCACTCGCCGCGCGCTCCCGAGCGCTGGCTCTGCCGCGTCGTCGAGCAAGTGCCTCGAGCAGGTTCGTGCGCGCCTCAAAGTGATCGTGCTGTCCGCGAACAAGCAGTTTGGGTCGAAGGCGTCCGTCTCCTCGCGCTGCGCTGTGATCGCGGTGCTGAGCGAGCTGGCGACTGTTGAGCGTGGCCAGCTCGGGGACTACATCAACGTGCTGCTGCCGAACGTCATTCGCGCTGCTGAAGACAAGCACTCGGATCTGAAGCTGGACGCGCTGGTGTTCCTCCGACTGCTGGTTGACACCCACCCAGCCGAGCCGTTCCGTCCGCACATCACGTCGATTGTCCATGCTGCAGTGCACTGTGCGAAGGGCGACTGGTACAAGACCGTTGCGAAAGCGCTCGGATTGATTGAGTCGCTGGTTCACGTCATTTCAGAGATCAACGACTCTGCGTCCAAGAGCCACGCGGTGCCGCTGTTCGAGGCCGTGCTTCCGAGCTTAAAGGCGCACGACATTGACCAAGAGATCAAGGAGTCTGCTATCAGCAGCATCGGGCAAATCGTTGCAGAGCTTGGTGCGTGTACTGCACCTTGCCACTTCGCTTGTGCTCGTTGTGTGGATGCAGATTGCTGATGCTGTGTGAGTGTGTGTTATCTGCTACAGGGGATGAGTTGAGCTCTCGCATCGGCGAAGTGTACCCGTTGCTGATGGAGCGCCTGAACAACGAGATCACGCGAGTGCAGAGCATGAAGGCGATCGCTGTGATTGCTCGCTCGAAGCTGAACCTCGACATGTCTTCGATTCTGTCGGACTGCATCATCGCGCTCTCGCAGCTCCTTCGCCAACAGTCGCGAACTCTGAAGCAAGCAGCGTTGGACGCTCTGAACAACCTTGTGCTTCACAAGGGAGCGCAGATCGAGCAGGAGCTCCTCTGCGACGTGGTCTCGGAAGCGTCGTACCTCGTGGTCGACAGCGACCTCCAGCTCTGCCGCACCGGCATCGTGTTGATCTCGAACACGCTCCGTGTCTCGCCGACGATTGCGTCCACGGACGCGCTGCTGCAGAAGGCTCTTGTGAACTCGATTTCGCTGTGCCGCAGCTCGATGCTCCAAGGTCCGACTCTTGAGGCGCTGAAGGCTTTCTTCGCGCAGCTGACTGAGCTCAACCTGGCTGGAAGCAGCTTCCAGGATCTGTTCAAGTCCTTCATGGACTCTCCGTCGGACCTCTCGAAGCACTCGGTACTGAACTTGGCGCGCTGTATCGCTGCCACTTGCGTCGTCACTTCGGAGGCGAACCGCCAGTTCGCGTTCTCGAAGTTCGTCGGAGACATCACGAGCGAAAATGCTGAGAAGCACACGGTGGTTGCGCTCTACAGCCTTGGAGAGTTCGGTCGCCAGATCAACCTGAAGGGGTACCCTGACGTGAAGGAGACGATCCTGCAAAACTTTTCTGCGAGTGGCGAGGAGGTGAAGGCGGCTGCGGCGTACGCGCTCGGCAGCATCTGCGTGGGCAACACGGAAGAGTACCTCGAGACGATCATGCACAAGCTGGAGCAAGGAGTGAACTCGTACCTCTTGCTGAGCTCGTTGCGCGAAGTGATCTCCGACCACGCCGCGAGCCCACAGCACGGCTTCACCGTGTACGTCGACCGCGTGCTCCCGGTGCTGAAGAAGATGAGCGAGCGAGAGGAAGAAGGGGTGCGAAACATGGTGGCGGAGTGCCTCGGCAAGCTGTCGATCACGAACGGCGACAAGCTGATCCCTGTCGTCACGGAGCTGTGCGGATCGTCGGTTGTCGGCTCTCGCTGGACTGGCGTCACGAGCCTCAAGTACGCGCTCACGGCGTCGGCGAGCCCGGCTGCTGTCGAGAAGCTGTTTGCGCACATCGGTCCTTTCCTGAAGGCGCTCCAGGACGAGGATCTGAACGTGCGTCGCGCTGCACTGCTGGCGCTCAACACTGGTGCGCACCACCACGCGCACTTCCTGATCCCGTACGTGAGGGGCCCGATCTTTCCTGCTCTTCTCGCGGCGATGGAGATCAAGCTCGAGCGCACTGTCGACCTTGGTCCGTTCAAGCACAAGGTGGACGACGGTCTGCCAATCCGCAAGGCTGCGTACTCGTGCGTCGACACGCTGATCGAGACGCTGCCGCAACAGCTCGATATTGCGTCGTTCTTCCCGCACCTGCAGCAGGGACTTCGCGACCAGGATGACATCCAGATGCTGTCGCACCAGATCCTGGTCAAGATCTGCCACGTGCAGCCTGGCTCGGTCGTCGGTGCGCTTGACCTGCTTGTCGAGCCGCTCGAGAAGACGTCGAACAAGAAGGTGAAGGAAGACCAAGTCGGCACGGAGGTGGAGCGCGCGAAGGATCTGATCCGCAGCGCCTTGCGCGCCGTGGACGCGATCAGCAGCGTGCGCGACACGGACTCGCACCCGAAGTTCAGCGTCTTCCTCGAGAACGTCAAGAGGAACAAGTCGCTGGCGCCGCAGCTCGACGCGATCAAGAACGAGCGCATCAGCGGCTAGTCGAAGCGACGGAGCTCTGACTGTTTGCCCAGCTGACTGCTTGTGAAGAGAACTGCACCGAATCCAAAACAAAACCATCCGAGAAATAGTGAACGATACCGGAGAGAACCATGTTGCGTGGCCGCTTCCGTAAGTGCTCGAATTCTACATTTGTCTAGAGCTCACTCTTGGGCTCTTGTGTGCTGCTTGCCTGCGCTTTCTTCTTGCTCCTCTTGTGCTTCTTGCGCCTCTTCGCTGCGTCGCCAATGCCTTTGAGCTTTCCAGCTTTGCCTTCATGAGCAGCGCCGCCTCGGCTGTCTTCGCCGAGGGTGCTGCTCTTTTTGCTGACAGATTTCTTCTTCTTCTTTCCCTTCTGCTGCTGCTGCTGCTGCACCTTGTACGTCTTGCTGTTCCACTCGAACTCGAGCACATCCGGCTGCTCGTGCAGGAACTGACGTAGGTCTGCGACTTGGACGCCTCGCTGGAGCCCCACGAGCAGCTTCTTGCCCTGCTCGATCTCGTAGACGGTCACGTCCAAACCGCCGTTCCAGAGCGACTACCAGAACCGAGTCCCGCCAAACGAACACGCAGCGCTCAAGTAAGACGCGAGGGAAGAAGCTGGTTCACCGCGCTGGAGTTGGTAGAGCTCAGAGTGGTGGAGATCGTCACGCACCTCTTTCCAGCGCGACGCCACGTCTGCAAGCGCCTCATGCGCGTTGGCGCGATCTTCTCGGAGCGTGACGAAGACCATCTGCGGACCCAGCGCCTTGGCTTCTTCGTCGCTCCTGTGAACGCATCCGAATGTACGACACACGCAAGTGCGTCAGTCTGCGACTCGGGCGAGATCGGCGAGCTCCACACACACACATGGCACGCTCACTTTTCTGCCAGCGCCTCGAACTGCTCGTCCCCTGGCGAGCGGAGCTCCTCACGAGCGTCACCAGCCTCCCACGCACGTTCCAGCGCGTCGTAGTCGATCCGCTTCTTCCCTGCGACGCCGACCGGCAGCACCACAACGCACACAGCCAAGCATACCACGAGCAACAGGAGCAGCAGCGACGCAGCAGATCGACGCGCCATGATGGAGAAGGAGTCTTCGATCGCTTGGATACCCTTTTCGGTATGAGGATTTCACGTGAGACTTCGAGTGGGAAACGGGCGGCGACTCTTCGGAGCGTCGAAGATGCGTCACAGCTCGCGGCAAGAAGACCCACGCGACGCGAGACAAGAGCGAGAGCGAGAGCGAGAGCGAGGACTAGAGAGAGAGAGAGAGAGAGAGAGAGAGAGAGAGAGAGAGAGAGAGAGAGAGC